>UCOJ01000083.1:0-231792 GCA_900474305.1 Cecidostiba fungosa | reverse complement strand
ATTTATAACTATTTGAAGAAAAACGTCTTCTAGTCTCTCTGCTAAAATTTTCAAAATTACCCGTTTCTGCAAAGATAGTTACCGAAAATCTGATAATTTATCCAAATGATTGCTTTTCGATAAAGTTAAACGTGGGATAATAACAAAAACATATGCTCGAAAGCTTGAATATAGGCCGATGCTATATCGGAGAAATAATAGGTTCGATTGACTTGTCAATACTCAACACACCATCCGAAAAATGCGATCAACCCTCCTCTTGTTGTCCCACATATGAAGTGCAAAGGAAAGCAGGCAAAATTTTTCCATAAATATTTATATCGATCCCATATACATAAGCCTTTGTGAGTGAAAGACTTCGAAAATTTATACATCCTACATAATTTGACTACATCGGAAATAGCCTTTTAACGCTGTTTCCCATTATTTTGTATTACGAGATTGACATACATAAAACGTTGGAAATCCTTATCATACCTAATGTGGCCTTGACAACAATGTCACAGTTTTTTTAATGTATATTAAAAACTATTCCGTTAGCCTATTGAGTAAACGAAGAACAAAATATTTTTGAATAATTTTGACTCTTGCGTCACCTATCACAAGCATATTCTGATGATATGACTGATGTGGTTATCACGATAAAAATGTATACAAATATACAATTGACTTTACATTTTATTATTAATTAATATCTTGTAATCATAAACTAATAATAATGTATCGACAATGGGTTCTACTATCGATAAAGCATTTGAGTACATGTCGTCGTATTATACTCGTAGAAAATCGAATAACAGTGAAATGATTTTCTCGTTTATAGAAATTAATGACGCCCACACGACTAGCGCTCAGCACTAACACTCGTTTTTTTTCTCTCTATCTTTCTCTTCTTGCTCAGGCATATCAAGCTATTTTCTATCCTCAACTTTTTATCTGCAGCGATGCAATCTTTATTCGGACAGCGCACATCGCAACCAAACAAATTATCATTGAGAACTTATACCCTGATGCGAAGCACAATCCTTTCTCGAAAAATTACGATTGCTCGTCTTTTTGTTCTCTTTCAAGGATCGAGGAAGGATTCTTCGAGGTGGCGTTATTTTCGCATCGGAATCTACGTCTGCAAATGCAGCAAAAAATTCAAGTTCCACGGTCCATGTCGACAGCTCTTCGTAGACACTGATGACGTTCGGGAAATCTTGCGATTTAGTGACGTTAATCAATCATTGCATGAGCTATGTGTAAGTCAACAGAATTTCCCTTGAAAATCGGAATTATCTGCAAATTACTGATGCGCCTCTGACGTAGATGCAGAGGATATAAAGTGAAGAATTAAACTCCATTTTTTAATTACAGTACATTGTTGAAAACTTATTATTCTCGCATTGATCAATTGATCTTTTTTAATATCCAAATATACGAAAAACACGATATGTAGAGAGCTCTACTGCGTTCACTAATTGTCTTTGACTCTGTGAATTACTTACATTTTAACACCTACCTACGCCTGTATTATGCCTCTCGCGCACTTCCTATATACTTCGAAAGCTTCTGGATGATTCACGGTATTCTGTAGTAAGGACTTGCTTAAAGCGCGTTCTTCAGTCACGCCAATACCGACTCAATGCCGAGTCACCGATATACTTAAATGGCAATCCATGATGCATTAAAATTTTGATAATTTTTCCTAAAAACCTTCGATAATTTAACAATCTCGCGCGCGGATCGCGCATATACTATACCTATAATATTAATTGTCAGTATAAAATCGCGATGCGAGAGCTCGGAGAGTTGCAGCACTCACACAGACACACACACTTTCTCTCTCCTCCTCTCCGACGCGACGGGAGGGCGAATTTCGCGCCGGGCTGGAAGCGTGCGATTGGCTACCTCGCTGGGGTGGTCGGCCGCGTGGGCTGCGCGCGCGAAGCCCCTCCGACAGCGAAGCGAGCGCGGGCTTATATAAACGCTATCGCGGCTTCCGACGCGCACTCATCTCGCCCCCGCTGCCGCCGACGTTTCTCGCAGCTACCACCGCGCTCGTCCGCACATTCTCTGCGCGCCTATATACTCCAAATTCACTGACAGACAGACATCATCACCCCCGCAGCCCTCGAGTCAACGAAGCTTCAGCCGATCGGAAGGACAGTCAGGAGAAAGACACGCCGGTGAATAGGTAAGTGCCTCCCGAGATTTTTTTTTTTTTTATTGTAACATTCAGGATGAGGTGATGTGTGCGAGAGGCACGAGTGCTTGAGGTCGTTTCTGGAGCTGTAAGTGGTTTTTTTTGCGAGCGTATGCGTCGCTGGAATGGACGCTTTACTCTCGGCTTTTTGTCAATATATACGACTGCAGTTTAGAGTGCACACGTGCCCCGCGGGATTTTTCCGGACGCGAAGGATTGATTGTAATTTTGAATTCGAGTGGACGACGTTTGATGTCAGACGAGAACTGTCAAGGCTTGTCGCGTAAAAAGTAATATCTAATTTTCTAAAAATGTTTCGTTATAGTTTCTAAACTTTGGAAACTATATAAACTTTCTATATAACTTATATCATATACGTACAGAATTAAATCATATTCAGAGGAAGTTTAAGAAGCTAGAGTCTTAGAAGTAAAGATGCTCTTGAGAATTAATGCCAATACCACACAACTTTGTTTCAAATGCAACTTTGAAGCGTCCGTATAAGTTTATATAATGGAACTTAAATGAATGAACGTATCGCCCACAATAACTTCATTTTCATAACAGTAAAATTACAAATGATGGTGCGTTACAAAATTTATCAATAAATTTCTTAAAAATTATCTCACGCAGTTCACTGTTACGCAAACTTTTTTCAGTCACACTCGAAAAAAATAGAGCGCACAGATAGATGTAAAGTTTAAAAAGTAAGAAAACGCCTGTCAATTGCACACGTAATTATTTTTAACTATTTAGAATGAAAAGTATACGCGACTACAGTACAAACACGAGCGAGAACTGACTCGGGACGGAATGAAGCGGAGAACAATTGCGCCTGATGCGCGACGGGATAAAAAGTATAACTTTGCGATTGTACCGTGAAGAACTATTTAAATCACAGTCACTAGGTAAATCGATCGCGAGTTCCTTTGCCAGGTCGAGGAGGAATTACCGCGTTAATAATACTTAAGAATAGATTTTCTCGCACCTACAGTGCCAAGTATTTAGTTCTCGCATCAGCGGCCGTATTCTTGATAATGAAGATGCTCGACGACGTAGAGAATTTCAAAGGATGGATTTAGTTTGAAAGTGTGAAATCTAGGATTCTTAATTATTCAGTTGTTGTCGAAACTAGAAACTACTCAGAATGACTTGACACAGTGCGGAGAGGATTGAGTTCGTAAAGGGATGAAGAATAAAAGAAATCAGTCTATTTGACTTTCGCTTATTCATAAACGAAAAATCGTTACGATTCTATTCCCAACAATAACTTTATAAATGAATCTCAATCGAACTTCAATTTAACACTCATGGAATCAAATGGTCCAACATCAGAAACATCAGAGGCGCTACAAAACTGCGGATGGCTTTATTCACTTACAAACTACGTCGCGGACTATACAAAACGTCGCTTCGCAGTTCCAACTAAACTTGTCTGCGATTTCCCACACATTCGCTACAGATTATCCCGCACAAAAAAAAGATCCAACTCCCAACGGTAAAACTCAATTCCTATATCTATAATACACTTGCGCTGTAGCGTTGCGGCTCTCGTAGAAGCGATGAAACTGCGCTTTTACCCCGAGAAAACTTGAGTCAAGGATGGTTCTATTTAATTTTAACGCGCGCTCGAGGTGTCGCGCCACTTTTCTCGATCTCACTGCTTTTTCTCTTTCTCGTGCGCGGAAATAAAAGTTGAGCAGCAACGTCCGCGGCCTATAACACAATCATAACTCGCACGTAACTCGCTATATGGAGCGAGGGCGATGTGCTTGGCTTCCTCCTTTTCGTTTTCCTTTCGCCCCCACGTGTAGCCCCCGTCCCCTTCCACGCACATGCAGACGGATTTTTTCCGACGGCTCTACTCGTAGGCGAACGTTTGCCGATCACTCGACCCATAGTAGTGCCAAGTACTGAGGTGATGGCAGAACGGGAAAGGAGTTCGCACTCGAGGAAATTCGTCGAATTTTATTTCGGTTAAGTAGTAGGTATTCTTGTTGGGCTGATTGATTTCGCATAACTTTCGTAGTATTGCGTTGCCCATACATATACATAAGAAGAGAGAAGCGTATGTTTGAGCAGTAAGTTGATAATAAAACTACGTCTTAATATTTTCATTTCATTATATTATCGTCGGTATAAGATATCCAATTCTCGACAGGACTTATAGGTTTTCTTTAAAATCAATACGCTTTGAATATCGCGGCATAATCCCATAAATTCTCACCTGAGGCTTATATGGTAACTCCTACCTATAAGCTCACAGCTAGATTATAACTTTATTTCGAGACGCCCACACACACAAAAGACTATCGTGCACTATCACGAGAAAATATCACAGAAGCAGGAGCATCAGAAGACAGGCCGCACGCGCTCGAGCGAAATTGACTCCGCGGCTGCACCTATATAACGCAGTTTTCATCGCTCGGTTGGCCGAGCTTTAACGCGTAATATCTTAACGGAAGATCTCACTACTCGGCCGGCACTTTATAAGCTTTATAATGCATCCGACGCGGTAGGAAAAATATATACACATACAATCCATATACGAATGGCTGGTGCTTCATTTCTCGAGCGACCCTCGGCGACGAAAATTGCCTCGGACACGCGCGAAACGATCAACTGGTGGCAGCTCGTAAATGCGCTCGACGCGCTGTATAGTACCTACCTACACACAAAACGTTTCTCTCGTTATTCCTTTCTTTTTCCTTCGATTTTCGTCTCGTATAATTCGCGTACGTTTATCGCTCTCTCTCTCTCTCTCACGGGGGAGGGTTTCTTCTTTTTATTTTATATATATATGTACGCACGGTTATATTCTCCGGCCGTTCGTCTGTTTATTATATTTTCGGCGAGAGCTTGTTTCGCGTGGCGCCGGCTAAACGAGCTGCGCGTATACAGCTCGGAATTTCCCACGAGGGAGCCTCGAGAATTGTGCGCGGCCGTGAATTTTCCCTCTTACAAGCAGCAGCAGCAAGCCAGCTTCATTTCTATAACTGCAAAGTGCCAGGTGAAACGATCTGCTTGAGAGAGTAGGTACGCGATCATACGTTTTCGGCCGTTGGATAGAGAGTTGCGCTGAGGGATACATATTGCGAGGATTGTTGATGGGGTGTTTGGTACGAATCGAGTGCCGATTTTTTGTTACGAGCGGGAAATTTTTTTGTTCCAGTTGCCGAGTTATGATTAAGATGTAGGTTGCAGGCTTGGTTGGAGTTTTTTTATAGATATTTTGTTAGTAGTCATTTCTCATTCGTATGATATAGCTTTTCTTCTTTTCGTTCACAGAATGACTAAGGCAATCGAGTTTTATTTGAAATCCAGTAATAACCTTCAATTCTTTACTCAGCGATGAGCGCTCGTATCACTGATAATATATTTCGAAATTGAATTCTTTTATCCAGAGAAGTACGTTCGGTACGTCTGACCAAATCCTCTCCTGTATCACTTCCCTATTCAAGAGCATCTCAGCGGAGCCGTGAATACGTATAACCGTCGCTCGAGCGCAAGGCTTTTACCGTATCAGCTGACATGCCCCTACTCTCGCGACGTAAAATCTCGATTCGAATAATCCTACTAGAGAGAAAGAGAACTCGCATACAGTGTATAATAACGAGCGCTCGCGCGGTCAAAGATATCCCAGAGATACGCGCGCCGTCTCCTATTTGTATCGAATTACGCGCGAGCTTTCAAGCTCGGGGCGTTTACGTGCGCTCGGCCACTTTCTGAATTTCAACAAGTTACATATCCGAGAAGAACTCTTTGCTTATCGCGTTCTCCCTACGTTTATTTCAAGAATATACGGTTAAATATACATAATAGGTACCTGCAGTCGTCGTCGTATAAGATCGCGTGTATTTTCTTTACTCCGGGTGCACGGGAGTGAAAATGTTCACTCTCCGAGGTTTTTCAGTTAGTTACAGGAGTAAGTGTATACCTAGACGTAATTTTGAAGTATAGAGCTTTGCGACGGCCGAGTAATACGTAACTGGTACTTTGGACGAACGTAAAGTTTTTGTTGAAGCGCGAGGGGTAAATATAGTATAAGGTGAAAAGAACAATAAAAGGAAACTTTATATTTTTAGTCCGCGTGAGCCAGTTGGGCACGTGGATTAATTGCATTGTTCAGTTTTGTAATAACACGCCGTGTATATATATACCTCGGAATCTGAAATTCTTCACCTTGCCTTAACGCGCCAAGTAACTTCGCTCTGAAAAGTGTCGACCAAGTCGAGTAAATTATTATGTATACACTTGCTCGGGCGCGACCTTCACTCACAGAGTATATTCTTCGGTGCGGAAAGAAACGCCACAAAACATAGGGCTTTATACCTTCTTACTTTTATAAAAAAAAAACTAATTTGAAAATAACTAATTCAAAACGTCGGCGATGACGTCGAGTGCGTCCACTTGAAAGTCTTAATATGCGGAGAACAGTAGCGCACGTTGCTAAAATTGTATACAGCTCTCATCGGAATAAAAAGTTATAATTAACGGGCGAATATCTGGTGTCGGTATATTATGACTCGTTGTTCAAGGTAAAAGTGAAATAAAAATCGGATGTTCGGAGCACACAAAACATTAAGTGCTCTTTCAGTTTATTTCAAACAAGTGGTGCCCACGCTGCCTCGTGTTATTCCTGACACGTGTATGAAACAAAAATTTCTACAAGTTTTCTCTTATACTAGCCTACTTCCAATATAGTTATTCATCCTATCCATTTTTACCAAGATCTGATAATAAAGCCACATTAAATTTCCATCCGATACGCATTGACGCCCTTGGGCTTTCCTCTCGTCACAAAACAAGGCGCAGTACAGTCAATCGAACACATCTATACAATTCACAACAAGCCCCTAACCTCCCCAAACAATATACAACAACGACTAGAAGCTAATCAGCGTAATCTGGGCAACGCAGCATCAAGTGCGTCAACGGAGAGGAGATTGCCCAATTACCTTGCCACTGTGCAGATCATGCAGTTAAACGCTCGCCTCCCCTCTGTTGCTTCTCACCAGTGGAAGATACATATGCCTTCTGCGTGCACGTTTCCGCAGACCGCTAGCGGAAAATCAAATATCGATCAGATACGTGCCGATCGATGCTGCTTTCCGACAGACGTGATGGGCGTCGCATCGAACGTGCGAAACGTGCAATCGGATGCCGCGCCATATACCTTTATACCTGTAACAGCTCTGAAACGGGAGCGCGCGGATCCCGTGTAATTCGGAATACACGCGCGTGTTGCTGCTGCTGTTGTTCCGAAAAGGGATTTTTTTTTGTCTGAAGCAGAGTATAGTCGATTCCGACGCGCTCGAACGGCTTTCTCTCTGCTCTAGCTTCTCGACGTGTTTCCGAGTGATTGACACGATTTCTGGATGTGATTTGGTGTAATGAATTCGCAAATAGAATTCTTCGGCTATTTATATATACGTGGACTGCAGTAGGATTAAATTATATTCGCGAACAATATAAGTTTAAAGCGTTAGTTGAATGAGGATTTTCACAAATCGATTTGGAACTTTGATTATACCGTATCTATTAATTTCGAAACAATTAATTTTATTAAATGTGCCGTAATCACAGGAAATAGATTTCGGCGTTACATATTCGCAGCTATTGGGAAATTGTTTAAGTTCATTACGTTTGTCTACTATGTATATGAAATATTTGTAATCGCTTCAACAGGAATTTGAATCTTTGTTATATACTCTTCAATAAATTAAACTCATGGATCTCGTCGACTATGTCAACTCATTCAATTGCTATATAATTTATCTTTAAAAGTTTATAACTGAAGAATGCGCAAGTGAACCAAGATTTCGAATATATACAGTCTGACAAAAAAGAGAATACATGTACGCGTAATCAAAGCGAGCACTTGTTACGCCCACTTGCGCCAAAAAGAGCTCGTCTCTCACATTCTCTAACGATCGCCCGTGGGACGAAAGTTCGGACCAAAAATAAAAGCTACTTTGAACAAAATGAACAAAAAATCCACTTCTCAGAAAAACAAAAAGCACATACGCGTGAAGGCTTCAATTCAAGACTCCTATAGCGTATAATTGCTGGCGAGCATAGCTAACCCCTCGGGTTTCTCTCTCTTTTTTGTTATCTCTCTCTGCAGTGTCTTGTTTATCGATCCTCTCGCTCTATCTGGTTCTCTCTCTCTCTCTTATTCTCTGCTGCGCGTAATCGCAGGTGAGCCGACGGACACATACAATTGTCACGGCGATGTGCGAGTTACGGCAGTAAATATGAGAGCGGGGAGATTGGTAGAACAACTTAAGGGTCATTCAGAGGCCGCCGGCCAACCGGCTATATAGTGCTCACAAGCTGCTTTTCGAGGGAATAAGCCTACAAATTTAGCCTGTCTCGCGCTTTCGTTTTGGCTTCTTCTCGAGGACTGTTAATCACCGCGTGCGCTGCTGCGGGATTCGCTCTTTTTTTTCTTGCTGCCTTCTTTATTTGCCGCGGCTAAGACTATAAGGAAGTGAGACGCGTTAGCCGGTACTTCTAAGGCGTTGGATTATCGCGGGATATAAGATTGTTTAGACAGAATGACAAAAAGTATTATTGTCAAGCATAAATCAATGTTTCTAGATAAATAAAACTTTAAAGTTGCGCGTAAAGCGCATATCAATGACTGTATACTGACATGATTATTGAATAAACAAATCGAAATTACTCATCAACTCGCGTGTAAAATGAAGCGTGAAAGTGAAGTGTCGCGCGTAATTAAATTATTTGATGAATAAACTGCGAAATTTTATCCATATTCGATTTGTCAGAAATAATACATTCAATTTGCCACGTTAACCGTACGAATTAGTAACAAAGAAAACAAACGCCGAATACATGGAGCGCGCAGCAACATTCGTGTTTGTATACTTCGACCGATTAAACATAATGCGTATATGTATATATGCACACACACTATCCGATTCAACAGGCGAAATTAATGAATTTTTAACGCGTTATACTTATCGCTTCATCCACTCTGACAATTTAATAATGGAATGCGAATAAATACGGGCACAACAGCTATGCGTATAAACGCGCAATTTCTGTAACGTTCAGGTGCACCGCGCGGTGGCATGCCAGCTATTTTCAATATACGCTTTGACGCGTAAAACCAAAAACAAGGTCTTTAATCTTCCATAAAAAGCTCTGCCAGACGATTTATTTTTAAAAACAAAGCGGGATATAATTAATCAATTTAATTCACGACGGATACCGGAGTCCATCTCGACAATTTCAGCCGTTAATTTTTCCGGCTGATCGCATTCTGCCTTTTCTACTTATTAGACATACACGAAACATCGATATAATACTTTTAGTTTTATATAAATATTCAAATTAGCTGTTCTCATTAAAAAAAAAAATACGTAGACGCCCCTGCAAGAAACTATGGAAAAATAACTTTATATAACAACGAACATTTTTATTAAATAACTCGCTACTGCAGACCTAACGCATGTTGAAGCTACTTTCTGAAGTCCATAAATTCCTGGCAAAAAATTACGTTCACCAAAGAGTTGCTGCGTTGTGAATCTCGAACGAAGATCAACGCGGAAAAAAATGCTCTCGACTATTCAACAGCTTTCTTCCTGTTTCTCTTGTAGCTGATTCGTATTACGTAAACACACAGACACACACACACACACACGCGCGCGAAAATGCGTCAAAAGGATAGAGGGCAACCGCGGAATTCCAGACTCGAGCCGCAGCATCGCGAGCAATGTCGGCGGTGGGCTTTAAGGTACACCACGTGCCCTCCTATATATTACACGTTGCACCGCGAAGAAGAAAAATGCCTCAACGTAAGAATCGTTTGCCCCCCGAGCATTTTACATTCAGCGCGGATGCACCTTTGCGAGCTTTTTAGCAGTGGAAAAGTGGATTTTCGCAGAGATTAAAATAAGTAAAGTTAAAGGCGAAGGGACGTTGGTATCTTTAGAGCCAATTCGATTATGCACTTTGTGAGCAGTGAAAGTTGTAATTGGAATTTTATAATATTTTATAATTTGTAATGTATATATGTGTAGGTATTATTCGTTAGCAGAAAAATGAGCTAAAGAGGTTCTATTGAAATGCTCGGATACGTTTCTTCCCTCTGTGTTTTGCACTTTTTCATGAAATTTCACTCGATACGGTTTACTTTTACTTCGACATTTTTCCATTTCCACGAAGATAATGATATGTTCTCGTAAAAAAAATTCGTCTACTAAACTTTTGTATTATTTTTACGGGTATGATTATTTACGTTCATCTTAATTCGTAATAAGAACAATATTATTCGATATTTTCTTGTGCTTTCGAAGAGAGCTGAAAAATTACGTTTTTATTTTCGACAAAGACAGAAGCTAGCGAAGTCTACTTTAATAGAGGGATATTACTTCCGAAATTACGAAAACGTGCTCGAGCATGAGGACTTTCTATAAGATGCAATGCTGTAAGCTTCATGACACTCGTTTCATCTTCCATATTTATTTTGCAAAATCGATACAAGCGTAAAATTCTCTCGAAAAATCGAATATTGAATCGAATCTGAAAATATTGATTACGAAACAGCACTACACGTACAACCAATATGAGAGACCTTATATGAATTAAAATATTTCTGCGTAGAGAAAGCAGAAAATAAACTCTGTTTCATTATATAAGACAGAGTTTATATGCACCCTTATATGAGCACCCATAAAATTCAGTATGCATGTACCCATGTGGTCAAATCGTGTAAAACTTTGAGTATGAATAGTATAATACGTCAGAAGACTGCTCTGTCAAATTTATGACGTGCAAAATATACATTTTTATAATCCAGTATACGATAGTCACATTATTGAGAATAGTATAGCTTCTGACATTACGTATTCATCATGGATATGCAAGAGCCTCACAACGGCTGATTTAAAATTTCGTTATACTACGCGCATAACAAATTTTACGGGGGTAAAAATAAGATGTTTCATCTTAATTCACTACGCGATGTTATCAAACGTCATTCCTTCATTAAACTGTTCTGTATATATAAAAAGTAACATTAGCATATGTGTAACGGAATATCGTTAACACAAATAAGAAGAGAGACAATTTTTTTTAAACTTCTCATCGTACCTTTGTGTACAACCTTTGAGTATCTGACGCAAGCTCTCAAAAGCAGAATCGTAAGCCTAATAAAAAACCGATTTTCCGCACGGACCGCTCGGGAATTCGGCTTCACACGTGCTCATTCATGCGTTTACCCCCCTATAGTACCAACTTCATTTTCACGTGTCGACTACGTCCGAAAAATCGAAAGTGGATAGTAAAGCCGTACAAAGCTGAAATATAATGTATATATATACACACACTGCGGAGATGCGACTTATTCAAGAGGGTGAGATTCTCGGGGGCGGATAGTCGCTTTAACTGTCCGGTTTTCAATTTAGATATACTCGCAAAGCGCGATGAACGAGTAAGTGAGTTGAGCGCGCATCGACTATATATATATGAAGAGCGAGATTTAGTTGCGAACGGGATTTCACGCAGCGGAGCACGCAGCGCTTCGCCATATAATTTGAGACAAGAGAGAGAGAAAGAAGTTCTTTTGAGTGAACAGGCAATTATTTTTATCGGGAAAAACATTACCCAATTTTTTTTACATTTATAATTTTTATTTTAGCATTTCAAGTTTGTTGTACGAAAAGATTTAAAGTTTAGTACACATTATTGCGCTCATGCAAATGCCCACATTTGAATAACTATACGCAATTTGCAATTACTTTAACAACTCTCCTCCAGCAAGTATAATGCAATAAGGAGCTTAATTCGTTTCTGTAATGTTGATGAATGTATTAACTTTTACGTATAGCACGCAACGCAACTGCGCAGCAGCAATTCTGGCATTCCAAGAATGAACTTTAAAAAAATCATCCTTACTGCGCAACGGACTCAAGTTTATACGAAAACTTTCTCGTGTTTCACATGCTTCAAGAAGTTTTATTAGCACAAAGAAACAGCTGAAATTATCAACAACCAAAAAAAGCACTTTCTTCATCGCGCAACTCGTAAAAGAAACTATTTTTTAATCGATAATATAGCAGATGTTAATATATATATAAGGGTATTTAAGATATTTACTGCCCCACAATGCGCCGTAAATATACGTGCGTATAAGCTATTGCGCTATGAGGATAAATTAAATTCTCTTCTTTTGATACAGAAGCTATTAAATCGAGTAATCACGCGAAATGCTGTTTATTGTCGTTATTCGATTTATATTTATAACAGCGCGGTGGGTGTGAAAAGAATATCCCGAAGCAGTGTCAATCAGATTTCTGAGCATAGCTTTCATTGCTCAAAGTTAATTATCGTTCTATTCTTCCAATTTATATCAATAAATTCCTGCACAGCTAATAACTCGCGTTCAATCAAGCGACTTGATCTGTGAATTTCTAAACGTATATACAATAAACGGATTCCATAAGGATTCACGTGATAAATCATTTTACGCTTCGCTTGTCTGAAAGGATAAACCCTATATTTGAACATTTCATAAATTGTAAAGCAACAGGAAAGAAGATGTTGAACACGAGACAAAACGTTCCTATGAATTTTTGATAATTCTTGATTTTATCGATAAATCAAGTTAACTATGAAATCGACGAGCCAGGAGAAGTATTCTAATAGTTCACTGAAATAGGTATAAGCTATTAATCATACGCATCCCCTTGACACGTTCGCGCTTAACGTAACATCATCCTTTATACGAAACAGTAAATGCTACGGACTTTGGCGTATAATATAGCTATATTAAAAGAATGAAATATTTACTTTTTAATGTATCATACGTTCAAAATGTCTTCCCGATAAGGGGAAAATCACACTTCTTAAACTACAATATTATACAGAACTAAACTAGCGAAACTTAAAGATCTAATCGAAAAATACCTAAACTCTTGATTATTCTTTTATAATTTGTTATTTCATAAATAATGCGGATTAGCAGTTCAAAATCTTCGCAATCAATTTAATCTCGGCATAATATTCTTCAGTAAGATGAAACTACTAAAATAAGAATCGTAAAGCAAAAAAAATGACACGTAAAAATGCAAAATTCAACCACAAAGCAATCCCGAAGCGTTGATTGGTATACACTCGGGAGTATTTACGCGCTTTGTTAATAATTTATTGCTTCGCAACTCTCGGGAGTTAGTATAACGAAGGAAATTTTAAATGCCAGGCGATTTTCGCGAGCCGCGCGCGCTCTGGGAAATATCTCCCCAGGGGAGAGTATATATATAGAGTCTGTATAGTTTCGCTCGGCAGTTTCCGAAACTCGCTCGCGATTCGCAAGCGCCGGCGCGTGGATACCGCTTTGCCGACTGAAAGTTCCGAAGCTATTTTATTTGCATATTGTATGTAAACGCGGGCAGCGCGCGCGCGAAGCGAAACCTCTTTACGGCGGCGAATTTCATCCCGTTGTGCGATTTTCTTTTTCTGCAGCTCGAGTTTTTCTCTCGTGGTGCAATAAATCTTCGTGCGCGCTCCGGAATGTGAATATAAGAAGAAACGGATGTTTGAGCGTCGTATTTGTATATAGACACAATTATTAGATGGTACAGTGGAATGCGCGAGGATGGTGCTTGGAGATTATACCTGCGGAGATTATGAGGAAGTCAAATGCAAATTAAGCAAGGTATCCGACGATTGTATGACGTTTTCATTTCGTCCGGTGAGCAAGTGGTACAAGGTTATTGCGTTTCGTTCAAATATCTTCTGTATGACCCTTGACCTCTTTGAAGCTTTTCAAGTGCAGTACACACTAAAAATATACTTCTGATTCTCTTAATGTTCCTGAATTTTTTTAAAATCATTTTTTAACAGCAAGTAAAATGTAAGCAACTTTCTTTTTGCATTGGGAATGAAAATTGTACAAAAGCATGTACCTCATTAAAAAATAAACCGACCGAATTAATTTTAAATGACAAATTCTAGCACACTATGTATACCTATACACTTTGCAATAACATGTTAATATAGGTACTTATAATTACGAAATTATGGAAATTCCAGGCTGCTCATATACCTATACAAACTGTAATTGTCGATGCATCATGTCCCGCGTGCTATAGTATAGCCACAAGCGCACGTTGGCATATAGAAGCATGAATATGTATACCTATATATGTAAGCTCGCCGGAAAATTGGAAAATACGCTTACACGTGCGTACACCTATCGCCACGAATAGCTTTACGGTACTTATACACATAATACGACACGCGTTGAAAAGTATTATATAAGTATAGCGCGCAGTCGAGTGCGTAAACACATGCGTGTCGGCGCGCATGTATGACCGCGAGTTCAATTCGTCAGTTGGACTGACACACACTCGGCGACCCTTTATTTGCTCCGGCACTTGTTGGACGCGAAATGTGGATATATAGGTAGAATATAAGTTGGAAAAGCTTGTGTACCTTTGCCCGGAGAGTTTGTTGTAGGTACTACTATATACTTTTGCTCTGCGTCGAATGGCACTTGCGAGACGAAGTTTTTACGAGGGACGAACTTGCGATATTGATTGCATCCATTTCCCGCGATCGACTGAAATTGATTGCGTTTTCAATTTGCCCTGCGATGTGTATATAATTTGAGCGTATATAGATATCATATAGCGACTGCTGCAACGAAATCAATTATAAGTGAGAGTCGTTTTTCTGTATGACGTCGGGTGTATAGCGCGAGAAATATTCTTGAAATCATCTCGCATCACTGCTTAGGTCACAATAAATTAGTACTTTTTTCCTTGAATAATACTTTTTAATTTGAGGCTTAAGCCTATCCTACTTTTGTCTTCTAAAGCAATTTTATTGGTGATATATATATTGTCAAAGTAAATAATTAATCTTGCGAACCCGGAAACTATATCAGCCACTTTAAGCCTCTTGACAGTATCGTAAATTCACGATAAAATATCAAATTTCGGCAGCGCACGTCTCCTGACTCTTGTATGCATATTCGCAGTTTACGTGTAAAGTTTATTAGCGTCCTTTATAGTCAGTGTAGTACATCCGGCAAACCGCGAAACTTGTATGGACGATCCAGGTCTTTTGAAGGAAACGGCTTCACGAACAAGAGTTATTGAATTGGATGCTTGCCTTCAACGAAGCAAGCACCAAAGCTTGAAGATATATAGTGTGACGGATAAGGTATACGAGAAAAGGACACGGAGGATCGCAGTGAGAGGAATTGCTTTTAAGAGGGCCTTAAACGATGGAATGTTTTTATGCCAGATAAAGCGCGCAAAAGTGTTTTTTTATTAGGAATATAGGTTTGTGCTGCTATGAAAAAAGCATAAATCAATAGTTGTTTTAGCGGCGGTTTGTCAATTTAACAACGTATAAACGAAGAGGCAATATACATGCGGATTTGAAGGCAGATTGAAGTTACAGTTTTATAGAGTCACCGCGCTTAATGACGACAAAAATTTTAATGATTATTGACATTGTACATATACCCGTCTCTGACACGTGTTATTTGATTCAGTTTTTGATTGATTATGTGGTGTACATCAAGGATATTAAAGTATCGGTCATATATGACCCACTCAATTTTTTCAGAGTAAAAATACAGAAAATCTTCCATACTTAAATGAAATATATATAACGTAAAACTATATGCTATAGAAAATATTACAAAGGTTGACTATTAATTTTACCATTCCATTTAAAATCATGACAATAACATGCTTGATATTGATAATTGTACACAAAACTTGTGCCATCGTAAAAAAAGGTCCGTACCTATATTGACATCTTCCTTCTTTCGTCGTAAAATTCGGGCAGCTTGAAAAAAGATATTATACGTCGGCTGATATTTTACTAGGCGACGATTTATATGGTCATTCTAGCCTTTTATTAGACATAAATCAACAAGAAATAATAGATCTAAAAATAAAGGATCATATGATTCCTTTATCGTAGATAGAATTCGATACAAAAATCCCTTAGCGTTATTCTTCTACTCACTCCTATAGTCATCAAAATTCTTACTTTGATCGTTCAGAATTTCCACCTACGCGGAATCTGTGCTCTCAAATCGATCGAGTTCAAAACGAATAGTCTCGACTCCTTTTGCTGCACGCCATTTATCCTGATAAAGCAAACAAGTCAGTATAAATTATCCTCTTCGACCCGCATATATCGACAGTCCTCTGCGATGAAATACTGCCCTCCCTATAACCAACAGACCTATAATCAATTTTTCGTTATTATTTAATCCCTTTCATTCTTTTGCTCGCCTCGCCATCGCGATTTTTCCGCCTCCGCATTTCGGGCGCGTTATTTCTTCCCTCGCGCCCGCTGACCATCGATTCGACATGCCGCCCATTTAATGAATATAATATAAAGCATAGGCGAAACTGAATAGCTGCCAGATGCCGGATAGTAGGGCAAATAAGAGCGGACGCGTACGTGATTGGAATTAATCGTACGTTGCCGAGTAGTCGATGTTCTTCGGCCTCCTATTGTTATATATAAGACAGTCAAATATTAGGTATGTATATGTAAGAGCTCAGCTAGTTTTGTCTTTTCGAAACTTAACCGCACGCGCGCCGGGAGTCGGAGAAATGAATTCAGAGTAGGTATTTTGATTAGCTCGGGCAAACGATGCTAACTCGATTAGTTCAGCTGTATACCCAACGTTTGGCACGATCAGAATGTTTGAGGCGAGCGCTTGAAATGTGAAGGAATAAAGCGCATTCGTATTGAAAATTTATTTGTATTTATTTCATGAAAATCTGTACGTTTAGTATAGTATATAACACAGTAAATAAGTTTTTATTCGTGTCGATTAACTAATGCAATCAAAAGGTGCGAGCACAGGCGGATAATCATCATAAAGTATGCAAGCCGCCCGATATTATGCATAATCCATTTTATATACGCAAGCCATGATGAATCCATGAATAGTCCGAATAATCGCCGATAAAATATTATAACGAGTATTATTTTTAATGAGAAAATTGGAATTATAATCATCACGCGATGATATATAGCTTTATGATAAAGTTGCAATAAATCATCGCGTTTTCATTTTTCGGAGAGGTAAAAAAAAAGTAAACACTTTTCTCTGCGAGATGAATTAACTAATCTTCCTATATTAGATACATATCCCGAACAAAAATCATTTTACGCACACTTCCGCGCCGGATCATCCTCGAAACAACTTTTATTTTGTAAAAATATTTGATCGACGCGTATGTTTACAATAGCCTCTGCCTATATATCCAGACTAGGATATTGTGCTACAGGAGATTGCTCCCCCATATATACACACACACACGCGAACAGCCGAGCGTCGATACTCCCAGGGAAAAAAAGAGAGAAAGAGAAGAACTGACAGATAAATGACTGGAAGAGAAAGTGCGAAAAAGTTATACGGGAATCGACGAAATTTATATAGAGCGAGCGCGCGCGCGGCTTTCATCGATGCTGCTCGACGATGCGTCATGTCTGAGTTTATTCTGTGCAGAGTATGAGATTTCTACGTATACCTTTTTTCAACGCAGTCATTCGACTCGATTTCGCCTCGCTTACGCGTGCTTTCGATAAAAAGCACCGCCTGCGCGCTCGACGGGGTAAGTCAATAAAGCAATTGCGTCAACCAGAATTTGCTAGATTGAACAAAATCGGCAAGTATAAAATCGATTATAGAAAGTCTGGTATATAAATGCTTCGAAAAAAATAATAAAACATAACCGCGTATTTGATCAACCCTTTTCGAAATAATCAACTTTTATATTGTAAAATAAACAATGGTATATCTAAAGCATTCAAGATAAGAGGTTTTATTGTAGAATCTATAGATATACTCTCATAATATGTAGATAACTGTGTATTCATCGAAATCAAAGCCAAAGATCCATTCAGCGTCGTCGCCTGCATCAGCACCGCAAGAAATCTCACATCAGATACGCTCGGCAAAAATAACACAGCGGCAACCAACAATTCCTTATTCGTCAATCGTCGTGATGCTGTCTAATACCACGAACGCGAGAGTTTTTTCCCTTTTTTACATTCGCATAGCGTGTCACGCGTACAGCAGCAACGGCTTTACGCGGCTTATCTCGCGCTCGGTGTAATGCAAAGCGCCGCTGCGATTCATAGAAATGTGAACTTGAGCGAAGGTTGCAAAGTTTCGTATAATACCGAGCGAGATATACTCGTATTGTAGAAAGGGAATAAATTATCCAGTTTACATAACGCCGACTTTGTTATTTGCGTATAATACATGCTTATTTTAAGACCTTCGTTTTTCACCGTGTTATGGAATTGTGAGATAACCTGCTTTTTTATTCGTGCCGCATTTAGAACAAAAATTGGCAATAAAATTAATTTTGATGAGGTACTGAAATAATTATTATTGCGGGATGGCGTTAGTTTGGTATTTCTCTTCGAGTTCATCCGGCTGCTGCGTAATAATTCAGTAGTACACTCCGTGTCGGTTCAGACCATCCAACCGCTCTAACTATAATAAAGAAGCGTTGGACGCAAACACACACAATGCGTAATTTAAAAAAGTTTTTGAATTATTTACTACTTTGCACAGACTCTCTACTCTGGTGACCATTTGCTAATCTCAATCGCGAATGAATTATAATTGAGACATCTACGAAGACTCTTATTCATTCTCAATTTCAATTTGAACAAAAGTCACAAGCACTGGCTATGACGCTCCTCTAATAACAAGTAAAAACCTCTCGCAATTGTTATTGATTTTCGTCCAATCAGCTTTAGATAACAAATAAACTTCTTCCAAAGAAAAAATCAGCAAGTTGTTTTCGCTATTTCGAGTATAACGCCTCATCTATACTGAACAATAGGAATCCTTAGCGTTAGCACATAACACGACAACAGCTAGGTATACTCGAGTTCGCACTATTAGCACGTGCCTACACTCTCCCACTGATTTCTTAACGATAAACGTGTCCTACTGCAGCAGATCTTATATTTCACCTTCTTGCAACGGAATGACGAGGAAAAAATATACGCGCGCGCGAAAATCTAGTTGAGGAAAAAACGCGTGTATTATAGGTATGTTGTACATACGCGAACACGCGTTGCATCAGGGGCGGTTAATCGATTTCAACCGGCAGCCGGAAAGGACTATGCTGCCGTATGTGCTAATTAAATTACGCGGGTGCGGCCGGCCTCTCTTTCGCTCTCCAAGGCGTCGTTCAGCATCGCACGCTAGAATAAATCGCTATAATTCGCTTCTAGAGCGCTCTACGTGTGTAACGATTATTTCGTTCTATTCTGCGCACTTGGTGCAGCTCCTTTTTTTTATCAACGAGTGCGAATGCGAGGGTGGCCGCTATTAAAGCTGAACTAAAGTGCAGACGCACTCTCTGTTTTACAGAAAAGTTGGTTGCTGCTTTTGGAAATTCTTAAATAATTTATCTTAATCGGCTTTCGCGTGAGTTTTACGCGGAATTATAAGTATATTTTCCTGTCAGATGTTAACAAGACCTTATAAAGAAATATACACAACGACGCTTGTCTGCTCGACGAGTTTATGCGAAAACTTTTTTACGTTTTACGTATAATATGCCTCGAAGAAGTTTTATTAGCCTAAAGAATACCGAAGGCCTCCAAAATTAAAATCATGGAGCCGGGAGAAAACGACTTTTTTATTGCACGCACGCGCGCACAACCTGGATTGTAATTTTTTAATCAAACGCCGCATTTTTTCCTCCAAACACGCGTTATATAGCGGGGCCCGATATTTCTGCAGCGCGGTTATTAATGTATAGATCCGGCGGTATTGTTATTTACTGACAAACGATATCGTAAACCGTAAAAGCACACGTTATAGTATAGTAGCCTTTGTGCGCGATCGACGGAGTATAAATTGAATCATTCTCTTGGAGGAAAACCATTAAGCCGAGGGTAATCACGACGCCGCGTGCTCTATATATTGACGTTCTCGATTTATATTTATATAAGCGAGATGTGTGTGAAAAGAAAATCTCGTGATATCGCGAATGACTCAATGTCAATCAGATGAGAAGTAGAGGCGCTTACCTATATCGGCCATTAATTAAATGTCGACTCGTCTCGATCGGCATGGATGTATAAAATCATAGATCGCATTCCATCTCAATTACGAATCACGCATTCGATGCTTCTGTAACTCGATTTTTCCATATTAGTCCATAGTATAATACTACATTATACCGGTCATCGATAGACTACGAACAATCGATTATTATTGCAAACTATTTCGCTCAGAGAGTTCACTCCTTATCGTGTATATAATTCGGTGACCAACTTTTCGCATATAGTGACAAACTCATATCCTCCTGCCAGGCCTACTCGGACTATACAGAACATCCGAGCGGAGTGAGAGACGCAGCGGCGACAATGAGCTTCGCGAATACTCTCTGCTTGGACAGCTTCGTCCGTATATGTGTGTAGCCTACAATTCTGATTGAAATCGCATATAATATCCTAGTTGTTCCTGCGTTCTGACACATGTATCTCCTGTTTCTGACAAAGTTGCGTATACGCGATAGGTAGATGAACTGGGCACTCCGTACGTCGACCCCGTTTTGGAACAAGTTATATATCTCTCTCGATTCGATTTAAAGTATATAATAGTCCTGTTGATTAGCTGTAGGAGATCTGGTACACATGACGTCATATTCTGCGTAAAACTGAACGAAGTTTGCTCGAGCTACTATTTCATTTCCGTTTGCTCTTGATAGCGATTACACGTAATTGCACAAGTGAATAATTCAACAAAAAGCTCTCCTGATGTGATTTATTCCTCCGATCGCAAATATTCATAAAATTGAAACAGACTCAGTGTATACTTTTTATATATCCTTGAATATATGTTTGATGGGAATACACTCTACGTAGATGTTGATCGAGTTTTACTTATTAACACGAGAAACTTTATTACTTGGCTTATACATTTTCTCAAATAGTATAAAATTATTAATAACTTCTTGCGTAGCTTTTGAAAAACATATGTAAGTCAGTTTGCGGACAAAACATACTAATCTACAGAATTTCATAACTTTCTGAATATTAATTCAAAACCGATAGTACTACTCCCTTGAAAGTTTACGTACAACTCCTGCTCTATCGAAAAAAATCGTATTTTTCTTCCGAACACATTAGCGATTCTCAACCGTTATGCTACACAAAAATGCCATTACGGGCTGTATTATAGAACCGAAAACAAACGAAACGACGAGGTCGACGAATATTACATCTCTTCCTCATCCATCATTTCGCTTATTCCTTCGCTTCAAACTAGCTATACATAGCCGTGTAAAATCAAGCGTTTTTATCAAATCTTCCCTCCTGACAAATCGATCTCGCTCATCGCTTTAATCCGCGCTAACTTGGCTAACACGGTAACTAAAGCGTCGTAACACAGAAGCAAACGAGGGGCAGTATAGCTATACCAGTAGTCCAGAAGGCTTCACGTCAATCCGCGCCGATCGTTTATTGAAATCTGATATCCGGTCTGATGGAGGCGCGCGAAAAAGCCAAGAGAAAGATTCGCGTGAGACCACAGAACTGCGCGCATCAATTATCTCGCAGCAGTCGAGGAAACGACGAATCCAATCATCCACTTTCTCCTGCGAGTAGGAGAGGGATGATCGTCAGCTCGTCACGTACAAAGCAGCGCGTGATTGCATCGCGCAATAAAGCGATATAATTGGAGCGAACCTTCGCGCGTCACTACTTACTATACTGCAGCGGCGATCGGAAAAACGTAAGCGGTGATCGAGACGTGGGCAGGACTCTACACACGCGCGTCAGGCATTTCCGGAATTTAAGAGAAAAGAACGTCCTGTGGACTTTGAGCGGTTATTTTTTCGTCGATGCCTTTTTAAGACAATGATCAATATCTATTATAATTAAATGTTTCGTTCTCGCTGCGACAAATGTTTTTTGCGTTCATTTGTTTTGACACAGACATGAAAAGTCAACCTAACAGAATTAATCCGAAGAAGGGGCGGCGCAAATTATCAAACGCCACGAGGTGACAGATGAAAAAATATGGGTTTCGCCTATACTCGCGGAAGCGTAAAATAATAATCCCGCGATCGCATATATGTGTACAGTCAAGCCGGTGTCAGTAGAAGTCGCTCTTATTCGCTTTCCCCCACGTAGTGTGTGAGTATGTGTGTGCAAGCCGCGTGAAAAATGAGAAAAACTCGCCCCTTGCGTGTATTCTAGGCAAAGGCAGGAAAGGGAAGTTAAAAAAAAGGTGCAGAAGTAGCAGACGAGAGCAAGACGGCCGCCTACGGATAAGTGCTTTTTCAACGAGCCTTCGTTCGCTCAGATCCATCATGCTTACTTCGAAAACAGATGTCTCCTGTGCGCGGACGACGATTTTTTATGTTTACCACCACCTCTGTCGACGCGTGCGAATACCTTACACACCTTGCCGATCTATCTCTCCGGTATATAGACGTTTTATTTTTTCTCATTTTCCGAGAGTTTCTTTTGCTTGATTTTTATTTTTCGCTCTCGCACGAGACGCCGTGTTATAGGTGAGCGATGTTTTCACTTCATTTCAAGTATAATACTTTTACGTAGATACATATATGAGGCGAGAAAGTTGCGTGCGCGATAAGCGGAAGAACTGAGTAACGCTCGGTTGGATTGGTGGGTTTTTTTTTTAATTTTTTGAATACATTTCAATTTTATATTTCGTGTATATCTGCATACTCGCCGCGATCGGTTTTCGTATACGCAAGAGAAATATCACGGTGGAAAAGTAAAACATAAAAATAAAAGGTTTTTCCCACTCTGCACAAAACGTATACGTACATATGTGTACCTACATATACAGTTGCACTATAGCTCTGTGCAGAAGTATCACGTTTTCTTTTTTATTGAAATATTGAGTTTCTTTATTGCTTACGCAAATCCTGCAAGTTAAAACATTTCTAAGCTAAAAGTATGCGACTTTATGTTTACTTCAAAAATAACTTTTGCTATAAAAGCTGCGGAGAAAATATACAAACGGAAATGAATGCAGATACGCATAAAAATAGAACAAGCATATATAGGTATGATTCAATGAAACTTGTACTATAATTATACATTATTCAGCGTTGTATAACACTTCGTTACCAAATGAATGAGGAGACCCGAAAGATCGTATAATTATAGAATGAATTTCAATGAAAAATCGTCTCTCCGAAGCAAAGAGAAAAAAAACCTTTCGCATTTATTAAATAAGGTTTTAATTAACGTACATACGCGAAATGGCGAATCGTAAAAGAAAGGAGAACGCAAAGCCGCAACGAGAAAAAGTTGGCACGCTCTAAAAGTGAACGACGCCTCTCTTCTATGTATATACATTCTCGTTCCTCTGTTCGCGCGCATTTTCCTCGAAAATCACGACGTGAACGAACCTGCTCGTAATTCTTTTGCTTGCATCCTTATAGCGAGTCCGTCGAGATTTTTTTTTGTTTTTATTCATGCCTGCACGTGCTGCATGGTCTCCTTTAGACCTTTACGAGGCGAAGGCGTAGTGCCACTTCAAAAAGAATCCGCGTCATTCCTGCGACGTGGCACGCGACAACGTCAACGTCAGTGACTTATTCGTCCTGCATTGTCTGACTACACGTGGCTGATATCACTGAACACTCGCGTGCGTATTGCACTCGTGGATTTTAATTCGAGTTTTATTTCATTAATTTGTCTTTATATAGACTACGACTTTCTTAGTTATTGAAAAAATAAATGAAACTAATACAATATAACTATACATAATGGCAGTGTATGTATACGTGTTTTTTAGTTTCAGGTGTTTCAGGTTTTAACTAATTATGAAACAGACTTTCAATCGCATTATTCATATAATGTTGTATACAAATAATAAAAAATGTGATAAATTTGATCTCGTTGATTGAAATGATAACATCGAGCCTCAACACTTCGTACTATTATTACTAAAACAAAAGCTTCGATACCAAAGTTACGTGCGATATAAAAGAAAAATAAAGTTTCGCGCAGCCGTCAGTAAAACTACGCTCGCGCAACTGTCCTACTCATGAATAGCTTGTTAGCCGTGATAAAAAATTGGTCCGCTGCTTCTTATAGGTCGCCGCTGCACGATATCATTGTCATTGTCTGTCTCGTTCTTCGCCCCTTCGCCTCTTTGACGAAATGCCGCACGCTTGGCGAGTTTTGCTGCGACAAAAAGAAAACTTAACGCGCGAGTCCTCGTAAAGTTGACGAGGCGATGCAACAATCCGGCGAATGCCGAGTGTTTTGCTTTGTCTATACAGCGGCGGCGTATGTCCTTCTACAATGTCCCCTGAGAGAGTCGTCTTGTTGCGTTATACTGAATGGCTCGTCTTTTCGCGGTATGACGGCAGAGATGGTTCTGGAAATTCGCTCACAGGTCAGTTGTTGTCCTCTGCTGCGATTTTCGCAAATCTTACTTTCTTGGGGATATTCTTTGTGTTTATTTAAAGTAGTCGTTCGCAATATTGAGTAAATTCAGCGATAAGATTCTAGTGTAGCAAAAACTTTACAACTTGATTAGTTGCCAACTTTTGGCATGTCATTGAGGTCAATTTAAACTTTGTCAGAATAATGGGTCTTTTTTTTTAATTTGACAGGTTTGACTTTGAATTGATACAACTCTTATGCCAGTTAAAATTTCTTAATTAATTTTAAAGAGGATATTTCAAGCTCATTCGCCGTTCTTAACTCTTCGGACCTTTTTACAAAGTGTCTGGAAAGAATTTTAAATCAGCTGTATGCTTGATCGTCGTCGCAGAATTACGATGAATACCTACATTTTTTATCAAAATTTTGTAGCACCATAAAAATTGAATGATGTCTAATGCAATTTCCTGCAAAGCACTTTGTTAGCTACCTTCTTAAGGATGCTTCACAGACTTGAGTAGCTATCCACATAAATATTATAGTACATCTAGCGAGTTGACAAGCTGAACTGTAACATCAATCTTCAACATTTTCGTTCCCCGTCTCACCACCTTTTCTTTACCTTGTAGAAAAACTGAAAAATGCAAGTTATGATTTTTAAACATCAATCATCTGGATAAATTCAGTTTTTCAAACTGCACTATCAAATTATTCATTATAATTGTGAATCCTATGCTCTTCACCGACTCTTTTCAATCCAATATCTTCATTCCTCAATTTAAAAAGCTATCCACGAAAGCTTTAAATTCAATTACAGGGTCTATAATCCTTTTTTCATTTTCCACTGTTTTCCTCTTACGACTATATCTTCTTACCTTCTCTCTAATGCGCTTTTGCGCTTCTGATCTCTTTCGCCGCATATAATAATGATTAATTTTCTACTTTACTGAAATTACGACCCAAAATTTCCAACTATACTGGCCAACGGCTTTCGCGCTCGTATTATCACTGTGATTATTCTCTTTGACTCGTCACGTGTTCACTCCCATGAATCAAACATCCGCTGGTACATGTACAGAACGATAGATATATCTATGTTATTCGCTGGTGGATCAACGATGAGCCATGCGAAATACGTACAGCATCGCAGTAAAATGTAAAATATTCGTAGGCCCGAATAAGTAGGTGTCTGTATTCACCTCACCCATTCTTAAAACAATTCCATTGCATATTTTTCTATTAATACACTTGCAACTATATATAAAAAAAAATATGCGCGCTGTTATTTATGGAAATGACATTCTATTTTCCGCAGCGAGAATAATGGCACACTTCAATAGATTAATCTCCGCGCGCGTTTTTTTTCCACAAGTGCTCGTCGCTTTTTACAATCGAGCCGCGCGAGAGCGCGTATACGCTTTTGTTCTTAACGTCAAGCACTTCGCCGCGACTTGTCTTTATTACCATGCGCTTACCTCTATTCGCCGGGCTCGCGTAGCATAGGTATAACACACGTCTTCGCTGCTAGAATGAACTACATTGTCCCGCGCCTTTTTCCTTCCTTTTTCTCTCCGCCGTCACGTGCATTTGACATTTGCGTTTTACAGCGCCAGACTTGCTGCGCTCTGTATATTAGAAGCACCGCCGTCGCCGCCGGCATCAGCGCGTAATACGATTTTGCGTGAGAAACGACTGTCCCTCAGGAGACGCCCCATCAATTTATTTTCTCGCGGCTTATTACGTCGCGCTTGAGTACTGGGACGACGACTTTTTCTTCGTTTCTGCGCAGGATTGTGTCTCATGATTTAACGCAGTTCGTCGCGGACCGCAGTTCTTTTCGTAGGTATAGCTTATTTATTGCTGCGCGGTTATATACCTGTACAATAATGCGCGGACGCTAGTTAGAAAGTTATTGAAATTCTGTTAATTTTCCTGTATAGATATTATATATACCATAGTTTGCACTGCAATAATTGACCTTTGCACTTGATGTGAAAAGTTTTTTTCTTCTATACAAATGCAGAGAGTTGTAATGGATTGAACGGATAATTTTCGTGAAGAAGAAAGTTCGCCCTAAGAAAACTAATGAAATTAAACAACGAATTGGATTTTCCCAACGGATTATACACAGTGCATTCGATGTATAATTTACACAGAGCTGTTCTACATTTTGCGAAAATCTATACTAACAGTATTTACCTGAACTCCCGATTCACACTAACTCCCTTTTAAAAAAGCAAACTGATTGGATACTTTTCCAGATTGCTGTATAAATAAGCGAGTTACTTCGAATTGACCAGACGGATTAGATTTTCTCTCGCGTTGCGGCAATTGCCTCTGTCAATGATTCAGAATATTATAATGTACAACTTTTTTTAAATAAAAAAACATACAACCTGCAGTGCGATACCGCATTGATCCGGCATTGTAAGAGTCACTGATTTATTGGTCGGCTTACCGGCCAGCTTATATGTGTATACATATATACCCACCTCGAAAGGGGAAAACAGTCAAAAGCAATCTGACTGAACTACACAGGCAAAGCTCCTCTTTAGCCTTGTGATTCGACATTTAAACTTGAAATTCGTTTAGCATTTTAGATATGACTTTCATTTCGAGCTATATCTTCACCTTATATAGCGATAAGACATTTATCGACATCAGTGAATACAAAGCAAACTAAAATATCAATAATCGATTCATCTTACTTCGATTTCAACGGAACTCCGTATACCGTCAACAATCGTATATATAGATTCATGTAATTTTCCACGTGTTGATGAGGGTAAACAAAATATTAGAACATCTTTGCCTCAATTCCCAGGTTTTCCCCTCGAATTACCAGCAATAACTATATACTCTTGACCCCAGTGCATAATAGATGAGTTACGCACGCCAGAAAATAATCAATTTCCAAAATCTCAGCAAACACCGGCGTAAGCACGCAGAACTGTTCGTCTCTCGCCCTTCCAATAACGCACGAAGTGCACGCACGTGTCTGCCCATCCGATCGATCGACTACTGTAGTGCCGGTAAAACGCAAGTAAACTAAAGTACGCCACGCGTATATATACAAACAGTCTGTTGCCCGCATAAGCCCAGGACTAAACGTCAAACTCAGATTGACGATTAGCAGCAGGTTTTTTTTTGGCCCGAGAGACAAAATAAATAACGAGCCTCAATAAAATCTAGTCGAATCACTATTCTCGAGGGATTTTGTCAGTCTGACTAAACGGAGCGCAAACTACTACTCCCACGTCACGTATAAATAAAACATGCGCTAAGCGTGACTCGGCTACTCTTTCCCTTATGCAGCAGAACAAGAAGCATAATATATACACTGTCGGAAAAGCTACGCGATTATACGGCCGAGAAAAAAAAATCGCGGATATCCTGTACGGTGAGTTCACCCAGCAGCGCTTTATGCAACGCCATCAACGCAGTAGCATCACGATACGGACTTCATATATACAACGTACATATATATGCGATTTTTTTATGGAGAGAAGAGAAAGAGGGTGATTTCGCCGAGCCGTGTGACAGCAGCTGCAATACGCGACGGGGTAAAACTGCGGCACAACGCTGAGACGGGGAGTTTTAATTGCAGGCTTTAATCAAGTGCCCACGGAAATTGTACGCTGCGAGTGAAGTGAACTCTCTGCGCTGCGTGAGAGTTTATGCGCTGAACTGCAGTGTACATATATACAGGATGCCATGCCGTGAAAGCTTTTTGGTTTTATACATACTCAGCCTCCCTGGAGACGACTCTACTGCGCGAATTGATGTCGCTTAACGGAGATTTAACGGTCGGCTTGATTGTTTCTTTGTGGCTGATGAGTAATGTTATAGCATGTGGTAATGAAAAAAATTCTTGGAATCGTATAGCTTAGCTTTTAATTATCCTATATAGCAATCTCGTAATAAGTCATACATAATAGTTTTCGTATAAGCTCAAAGAAAATATTAAACGGAGAGCTTGATTAAAAAAAAAAAAAAGTACCTCAGCTATTCGTTGAGCGCAACCTCGCGAAAGAAATAGTCATACCTCTTCTCCAAGGCAGACAATAAAAGACATAGGACAACAAAAGCATGGCGCTATAAAAACCCGAAAGGGGTTGCCCTTATCAAATCCACAATTCTCAAGAGTAAATGCCGCGCGAATACAAGCTCGGAAGAAAAAGTGCGCGAAAGGCGAGAAAAAAAAATCCCACATCGCCACGACGGCGATACGGGAATTGAATTTATTGCCGGGGATTTCACAGCCCCCGAGGATGCGGGCTTCGATTTCGCAACAAGTTGTCGCGGCATTTATCTACACGAGTGCAGAGCCGGCACGCCACTGTCACGGCCGGTTTTCGCGCTGTCCGCGCGTAGCGATTCGTATAATCCTTGTTTATCTTTCCTGTGAATGCGGGATATTAAGGAGAATTATACTTAAAGCTGAAATCCATTGAGAGAGTTTGTATAATGTAAAATTTTATGTACGAGAATCAGTATTGTTTTTATACTTTTATAGTGTTAAAACAGAATGCGGTGCGTATAAGAAAATAATGTTAATTTCTCCTAATAAGCCAATCAATATTCCCTTTATTAAAGCGAATCCAGCAGTTAATTGGGAAAAGTGAGTTTCCCAGGTAAATCGCTGAGCTTTTCCTTCCAGAAACAACAGAAGAAAATTGCGATCTTTAATAAGGTTAAAACCTTACGCCTTCTCATTAAGTTGAAACGTGCTTGCTTTGCGCCGCCGCTGGTGTCTCATAGCCCATTAAGAAAAGTCTGCAGTAGATTCATAAAATTTTAACTGATACAAGAAAAAAACCATGTACACCAAACTTACCCCTTTCCGTTATAAGCTCATAAACTTTGTAAAATTCAAAAATAAACGCGAAAAATTTTGTAATCTTGCATACCGTTATTGCATATCCAATTCTCGGTGTCTTACGTAGACTAAATTGAATTTTAATACTGCGATACAATAAGTATCCGCGGTATTAACCCATGCACAGATTTTCGTTTCATTAAATAAAAAATAGAATGCAGTTTCACTCACTATATACGTACATCATAAGCATAGTAAGTAAACTTACCACGCGCATAGTCACATGCAAATGCACTGCAGCCTCGCAATCTCCGCGTCGGAGGGAAGAGGAAGAAAAGTCATTTCTACAAACTGCCCGAGTAGAGTCCCCGTACCAATCCCGCGACTAAACGCCGGCCCGCAATAATTAGCCTCGCGAGTTGAATCTCGCGCACACTCGGCATGCGCCGATCGTAAATTACCTGCATCATGAACCCTTCTGTGTAAGCAACGCAAGCTCTCGAGCATTTATCCCGCGGGAACGGCCGCGAAATTAATCCGCGCTCGCCTCATTGTTTCTACTCACGATTCAATCCTAACTCCGTGCCGAAAGGATTGCTTTATATATAAATGCTCAGCGTATCAAGTAACTATTTTCACATCTTTCTGTGTATATATTTATATTTACTGCGAGTGGGTTTGAAAAATATGACGGAGAATTAAAAAAACGTAAAATTCATTTTAACGACGCGATCGTGAAACATAAAATCAATTTGCTTCCGTGTGCTGTTTACGCGGATTCGAAAAATTTAAATTACAAACGGCTGCACAGCTGTAGCTGTAATAACGACTAACAAACTCGTCGCGGGCCCTTGAAGGACTCGTGCACTGGCATTGACGTCAATTTGCACTACAAATTTGCGCGACCTTATTCGCAATGTTGGAATTTTATTCTCCCTCTATATTTTTTTTTCTTCCTAGCCTCTTCACCCGGACGTCTGATCTTATCCAGAGTCGCACTACGTTATTTTCTCTCGGCCCGTAAGACGCGTCCTGCCTACCGTCCTGACTCGCTAATGAGCGGATAATTTTATTAGTCGCCAGCGGCGCTTTCTTAATTATACCGATGCGGCACATTATGTGCAGTAGTAGAGAGATAGTCGCTTGAGTTGAGACGATCAAAGGAGTTATCCTCTTTAAGGAAAGATTTTTCTGGTCGCTGCTGATTTAATTATATCATCGATAAATATGACTATATGCCTTTAAATTATATATAATATAATGCACTCATTCGTATATAGTTAAACTATATCTATATAATAGTGACACAGTTGCACCATATTTCAGGCAACAGAGGCAGTAATTAAATATAAGCCGGTGTGAAAAACAGTCCCATTTGATAAATAATAATAATTATTACCTATATGCTCACTGAATTCAGTTGAAACGCGTGGAGTAGCTCATAATTATATTGCATTCGATTCGCTCGTTACTCTCATTCGATTAACCAACGCATAAACAATCCCTCGATTATACTCTCGCTCTAGTGCTCCATAGCACCTTCCAACGGTCTACATCAGTTATCTCACGCGAACAAGTGTAAACGAGACCCAGAATAAGCGGGAGAGAAAAAAAAACAAGCGGAACTCGATTGACCAGTAGGGGACGCGAAAACTACTCGTCGATTTTGTGTTTACTCATGGAGAGGTATAGCGTACAAATAGCCCGCCTAAAGTTGATGCGCCTATCTATATATATATATATATAGGTATATTGACGCCGCGAAATAGCACACACAAACAAGCTATAGGCTTTTGCCTGTGTCACTGATGATGATGGTGGTATATATAGGCATTACGCGAAATTGCTGACAGAAGTATAGGCTCGGCGTGAGAATCGATTGTCATTGTAATTGCCGCGCGGTCGTATACTGATGTGAAACATGTGTGTGCGTATTTGCTTATGGCTAAGTGGCAAAGGTAGAGCCTATATTCGCCTGATAGTCGCTATTTCCGCGAGCGAAAACGAATAAAAGGGAAATTTTATTTTACGTTCGGCGAGGGGTGATGGGATGCATTGCAGACATTCCTTTTATACGCGTGGATGAGTTTTTTCGAATGACTCTTTTCGACCTTTGTGATGGAGGTTTTTATAGTTTTTACAGTCGCTATACCTTTGTACAATTTTGAGCCTGAATGCGCGCGCGCTCGATATGAGATCGGGATTTTAATTTGACTTTGTTTACGCACCGTTTGATGTATTTAATGATACTTGAAACATGACCATTTACCATAAAAACAAGGTTAAGGAAAAATATATTTTAAGATAAAAATATGCAATCAACGGCAGAACCAGAAACGATCTCAAGACTCCAAATTCAAGCCGATGCGAGAAAATAAAAGATAATCCATCATTATAACCCAGATACCGTTTGCATCGTCTGTTTCAGATTGCCCTATCGCAAGCAGCAGAGAGAAGAGGAGCCTCATTAAAGATGCAAAGGGAAATCGCGCTCTCCTGGCTTCTGCTGGCCACTTTTGCCGCTCTCGCCATCTCCAACCAAGTCGAGGCTCTGCCTTTCACGTAAGCGAGAAACTCTCTGTACCTATATTGTCTTGTATATAGCCGCGCAGTTCTCTAGTATTTTTACTCACGTTGCAACTTCAGTGTATCTATGAGATTCTTCCTATATAAAGTCCGTGCGCGGTATATATACACGTTATCGCAGACGCTCGAGATGCTTTTAATCTAGCTCTGGCTTCCACTGGGAAGCTCATTGAAACTAATAAAAAGTAGGCACAAAGTGGGTGGGCGTTGTTTTATACGCAGTTGAAATTGCTTTCTTAAGCTATAGGGGAAAGCAATGAAATATTTTTATCTGCTTTTATCGAGTCGAGGAATAGTATATTTTGCGCCATGAAAAAGAAGTAATTAACGATACTTTTTTCTCTAAAATAAATAATTCAACCTAAATAAACACACATATTGTTTATTACACCGCCGAAAACTGAAGGACGATTAGCAACGCTCCGCAACCATTTCAGATTAACACTCCGCGACGACACTTGACGCGCTACATATATATACCTATAACAGTCGTCTGGCTCGGTAATCCGTAAAATTAACTCAACCACTGCATTTGCTCGCGCTCGCGTAGTTTCCCCAACTATGATTACAAAATTAGTCGACGAATCGTCGCGGCTTATAATGAATCTCCCAGAAGCGAACCACCTACGAGCTTTTCCTATCTGATTCGATTAAGCTTTCGCGATGAAAAGACGATCACCAGCTCGATTTGCGAGAGTTTCGGTATAGTCGTAAAACCTTCGCGAAATTAATCTCGCTAATGGAACGAATGCGCCTCACATGCGACTTGACGTTGCTGCAGTGAACATGATAAGGGTGAGTGTGTGCAAAGCTACAAAACCAACTATTAGACGAGACGTGTATTTACGCTTATTCGCGTGTTTTCGCGCAGTATTTTTTTTCTTGCGAAGAAATTGTGCGAGACGTACCCTATAGATGAAATTTACTAAGCTTCACTAATTATTTTATGATTAATTCGAAAGAATATTTGAAATAATGTTTAAATTACCTTTACACAAGCCTAATAATAGCTTCACGGTCTTCAAAAATAATGAATATTTCGTTGCTAAAAATACAATGACGCTTGGGTATCAATAATACGAGGGTTAAATAAGCGTCAATATTTATGTCTATAAATATATGAATAAACATTGAACAAATAGAGAGCCACTATAATGATTGCCGTGTGTCTGTCAACCGTCTTCTTGACGCATTTATTTTACGTTCAAGATAATAAGACGGAAAAATGTGCGCCAAATATTGTCGACGAGTTTCGCGAATATGAATCATCCAGTATATACAAATGGAAAGGATAACGAATACAAAATAAAAGAAGAATAACGTATATAAATATACTCATATGCGAATACGCGAGCTGAAAAGGTACGATGTTGCCTAAGAAAATATCAATCTCAATTTCCGGATTCATTCCCTTTAGTTCTTGCTTCCGAAATTCGAGGAACAAAATTATTGAATAGGAAGAAAACTCTTTCTTTTTACATATATCATTGTTTATTGAAAGCATTTGCTCACAGTTGATTTATAAACCTGTCTTTTAATGGGTTTAAAATAATTTTGGCATTTTACAGTAGATCGCGATCGCTCTGGAATCAATTCCAAGAAGATTATCCCGAAGCTGCTCAAGAACTGTTGGACAGAATTGAAAATTTCGCGCTCTATGCGCAGCCGGATAAGTAAGTACAAAAAGTATAAATAATATTCTTTTCATCATTTTTACATTTCTATACATTGTTTCATTTAATCAGTTGAAGTGATCTAATATGCTTCATAACTTGTAATGCTGACATGTACAAACCAAGAAATTTCTGAATTATTAAAGTAGTAAAATTGTACTAATTTTAACATAGAAAATACCTTTAAACATTCCACAGTAATAATCTCTGAATCCCACAACAGACCACAGCTTGATATAATTTAAAGTTATCCCAACAGAGATCCACTCTAAAATACAATCAAATAACATCTGGCTTACATACTGCAAATTTCTACAAAAAGCTATTTCAACATTTAACACGTGCATATATATATATCTATGTATAATATTTTGCTCTCTCCATTTGTCGAGAGCCAGAAGCAAGCTCGCAGCTGATACATCGTGACCAATTGAATTTTGCAGCGCAAAGCGTGGCCTTGACTTGGGACTGAATCGCGGCTTCAGCGGCAGCCAGGCAGCGAAGCACCTGATGGGTCTCGCGGCCGCCAATTACGCCGGTGGTCCCGGGAGGAGGCGCCGCTCTGAACAGGCGTAGACTAGCCCATTAGACCGAACAGCACCCGCCGCCTCCACGCCGAATCTATTCCATGCAGCTGACTACGCCGCCGATGACACTCTCAGCTCTTCTAGTCCTTCTATATAGATATATATATCTAAAGTACACGCAGACACGCACAGATATACACACAGACACCGAAAACTCCAATTACTATAGACCTCATCTGCTATACTAAGCTCCGAACTGAATATTATACTGTATATCCGTGCAGCAGCTCTTTCCTTCCTATATATAAATATACAAATGAATCCTTTATCCTGTTGTATTACCTCATTCGTTTTGATTGGTCTTGAGTGCGCGTTTCTCATTTTTTTTACGATTGAAGAGGTGCAGTCGGTGATACAAATTGCTCGCGATTGACTGAAGTGCGATTGTGGAGAGTCAATTTTTTCAACTACTATATGTAATTCTATTGCTTTCTTCGGATAAAACATTCAGATAGAGCGATTAGTTTGAAGATTTGATGATACGTAGATTTTCAGGCGTGACGAGATTATAAGAAGAATAACTTATTTTTGTTTAGATTGAAAGTTGATGAAGTATTTCATTGATCTGCGTAGAGTATATATGTTTGTTGTTTTCAGATAAACTATATTTTGAAGAAAAAAAAATATATATATATGAAATTGATGACGATGGCATATGAGATTGCAATTAAAAAAAATAAATAAATAATATATTAAAAATAATAGAGTTCTTCATTTACAATGTACTACTTAAATTTTACTATTTTCACAAACTTTATCATTTACAAATGTTTCAATAAGCTTATAGCATGGATTCAAAAGAATATTTTCGCTCAACTATTCTACAATAAAATAAACTATATTATACTTCAAATCGATTATTATAATAATATTTTTAAAAGAAATGTATCCCTGCTGTCCTAATGTGTCTCGTAATTTATTCTTTTGTGAGACTAAAATGTTGAATAGTTTTACATGAGTAGTTTTACATTTTCAACCTTTCAAATGTAAGTGACAAAGAAGTATCCATTATTATTATCTATATACTTTGCACTTTTATTTCTGCTTTACTTATTTAAGGCTCGACAAATGAAAATAGTTTTCCAATCTTGCAATTGTTGTAGAAGATGCTTTAACAAAAAAATGGATAAAATGATGATAATACATAAAATGATAATAAAAATATCATCATGAACAAGTAAATATAAATATATGAGTATATATACAAAGATATATGTGTTGAGAGAGAAGAGACGCTTTAGCGAGTCGATATAATTTCTATTTATTATTATATATACATATAAACATATATGTGAACGTTGCCGAAGATACATTTATTATATCCTCTAGAAATGATAAACACAGAGATACTTAACACTGAACTATATGAAAGCTCGCGTCCACGATCAGTATTAACAATGTATCCTCATTATTATCGATCGTCCACATAAGTATATAATAATACACATTATTCATAAACTCTGGAGATATTTAGGTGCACTATTCTATTCATCCTTTATCTGAGTACACACATTTAAAAAAAATAGCTAGACAAGTGTGTACGAGTTAATGTGCGCCTTGTTTCATAGGATATATAACGCGTTGGTGTACAGGAAATTGATTGCGCCAACTCGTTGATACACTAAGAATAATCGGGGAAAAATGATACGTGTTATTTGTATATGTATATGATTTATTTTATGCAGAGATCCCTAAAATATATATTCAAATATACTTAGAATCATGTTTCTCGAAACAAATTAAAAACTCATCGTTGATCGATTATTAGAGCCTTATGTAGATATATATATCAAACACAAATCTAAATGTTCCTTGGACTTCGAGAGTGAAAAGTAACCATGTAACTGAATGGCTTTAGAAATTTTAAGAAATAGATAGAAAAAAATATATACATATACGTTGTTTGTCAGATCCCTTTGCTTTTTTCACGACACTCGTTAGTATCTTACGCGAATGTCATATAAACGTGCACAGGGAAGACGTTATTTGTATCAAAGCTTAAAGAAAATTAAAAAAAAATCCGTTATATTCAGTAACTTTTGTTAAGCAAAATAAAATTACTTTTATTTCGACAGATTTAAAGTAAAAAATTAAGTTCACTAGTTGATACCTTAGTTTTATTGAAATGAATACCATTTATAATTTCTAGTTATAGAGATTAGCCACATTTTACTTTACAAAAAAATGTGTATCAAAACTTACGATGACCAGCGACTTATACATCGATGTTAATTATTTATTTCTATATTAGAACAACATTATCTCATTGGAAAAAAGCTAATATATAATTTATATAAAACTTATATATGGCTGAAAATATTGCTGTAACGTGACATTTATCTTGTCCCTGAGTAGATTAATGAAACAGAAACATACATCAACATGGAGAGAAAAAGTTGTAAAAAAATAAATGTATTTAATAGAATGATGGTAATTATAGAATGGAAATTATTAATACGCTTATCTTTCAATCGGGTCCTTGCATGAAAAAATTCTATTAGGCCCGTTATGTATAAAATATAGAATAATAATCGACACGTATTTTTTCTTTTTTCTTATAAACGACTATTAACAGATATACGTAGAAGGTTGAATTGTGTGACGTCACGATTCCTCTCGAAGTATTTATATACTTATATATACTATATTCTAAGTGTATATATATACTATAATCGTGACACCACATGTCATTTCAACCTTCTACATATTTGATAATAATCGTTTATATGAAAAAATAAAAAATACGTGTCGATTATTTTTCGATATTTCTACATGACGGACCTAATAGATTTTTTCATGCAAGGTCCCAATTACTTCACTTAAAAATGTTTTATAAATACGTTGTTTATAGTTAATATTGAAAGATCATAAAATATTGTCAGGTATGTCCGATTTAATTTGCTTTAAATTATTACTGTTTAAAGCATGAGTATATATAGTATCACTATACTTGACTCCTTTCTTTCAAAATTTTGAATTGAAAAAGGTAACGTTTAAAAAAATTAATAATACATTAATAGACAAATTTAAATATATAACTTTACTGCAACATATTTTTTGTTTTTTGATAAGAAATGCTGATTATAATTTAAATTAACTTCATCTTGCATGCTTAACAACTGAGAACTAAATAAATAGATCGATAATATACGACGATTATTAATGCAACAATAAAAAAAAACTAAAATAAGGTAAAGTTTTGATTAGGCTAATGTGATTTCTTTTAATAAAGTTATGTTCTCATAAATCTGTTTTAATAAGCAACTGAAAAAAGAACTATAATGGAATTAGTTATATAACATTCTACTAGCACCAAAACTTATATTAATTGAATAAAATGACATTTATATGATTAGCGGATGATTTTTTATATAATTAAAATAATTAATCCGAGTCTAGAAGAGCGAATCCGAGAATATGCAAATTTATGTAACAGGCAGGTCTGATGTATTTTTTAGCAATAGTCTATTTTCTATGTTAGAAGTTTTAGAAAAAGTAACTCTTGTTCTTTTATTATTGTAATAAAATGCAAACAGGAATAAAGAAATCTTGTTTTATTTTCGAAACCTTTCACATATAATGCTTAAATAAAAATTGCAGATTTTAATTGTATTTGCGCCGATTATTATAGTTCATAGCAATATAAACAAACATATAATATATAAACAATAAAACATTTAAACAGGAATATAGACGCTATCGCTAAAGTTAATTGCTAAGACTGGTGGGCAAATCTTATGTTTTTAAAGCTTTTATCATTCGTTAAATAAAAAAACTTACTAAAATTGTTTGCAATCACACTGTCTCTTACTTATTTCTACTTTAACTTTACTTCAAACTGGAGTAATGTCATTCAAATGTGGGCACCTGTTTTACTATTTACGTTCCTGAAGCGTTGCTGTACAACAGAGAGAGAGAGAGAGAGAGAGAGAGAGGGGTGGGGGGAAGAGATAGAGAAAGAGAGAACCACCGACATTATATAGACTAGTCGCGTGAGCGTGAGGTATTTGATCAGCTGTTTACTCCGTTCTCTCTATTCGTTCCACTCCTTAAAATTTAGATCTCGCAAGAGTGCCCAACAACGACATCATGCGTTATGGCACTAGCAAAACACCGTTAAGATAAAACAAGACAACTAAGAGTAGTTAATTTGAATTTGCAACTGTGTGTAAATCTGTGTACACTTTACAACTGGATTTACTTTACCAACTGGACGAAAAGAAAATATTTTCGGTGAGGAGAAAAGCGCTGCGATCGCACTCCAGGGACGAGAATCTCAGTGACGGACCAACCGATGCGTGTTTGGTAGAATCAATTATATTTGATTAAGTAGTGCTGAATTCGAAAAAGGTAAGATTTTCATGGAATTTTGAAATAATTCATTGCGTTAATATTCATTGTGTTTTACAAATTTTTTCACTTATAGGCCTTCTGGGAAATATTATAAGATAAGAGATCTAAGCTCTCACGTTCACTTTGATAAAAAAACATGGTTCTATAAACTAGCGTAAGTATAAGATAACTTATTATTCAAATCAAAAGGCGTAGTGAAAAATGTTTTACAACTTGAAACTTTTCTGAAAAGTCATGGAAACCAGAAGTGCATTAAGACGTGGCTGTCAGCCAGGAAGAAGAAAAATATGCGCCGCAGTCGTAGTCCTTGCAGTAATAATCGGATGTATTCTTTTGGCCTATACGGCTTTTGGAGATAAACCAAAGGACATTTCTCTTAAGAAAGTATTCATTGTAAGTACCTTGAAAGCATACTTTCTGATTCTTTCAGCTATTCTCTTAAAGTATTTTTAAAGTCAAATGGGTATTTTTCTTGCAATATTTCACTGGCTTCGTATATTAGCTAAACACTATTGCTTACGTCGTTATTCATGTCGTAGCCGATATGTATAATGTGCACATACATTGTCGTTGAATTGTTCATTTATATATTTTTTAAAAAGTTAAACGTAAAATCATCTTTATAAAAATAATAATAATAATATCAATAACAAACATGAGATGTTCATTTTACAAACTTTTACAGGTCTTTCGTCATGGTGATCGAAATCCTACAGAAACTTATCCTAACGATCCGTACTTACACTACAATTGGCCTGATGGCTGGGGAGCATTGACAAAGGTTAAGATCATTTTATATTTATTTATATCTTTGATAATACCAAATAAATAATTTTACCAAATATTCAGAAAGGAATGCGGCAGATGTACACTTTGGGCCAATGGATAAGCAAAGAATTCGGCTGGATCACGGAACACAAGTACACCGGGGCAAGCACAATAGTGAACAGTAGTTACTCGGATCGCTGTATAATGTCTACTCAGGCATTGCTCGCCGGCCTTTATCCTCCAGCCGAAGAGGATACTTTTGTTCCCGGCCTTCCGTGGAGGCCCATTCCCGTTCATTATGTTCCAAGGGATATGGACAAGGTAAAACAGGCATTAACACTATAACTCTTCTATTTTTAAAGTAAACTATATACTCTTTCTATTTTTAAAGTAAACTGCGTTTGTGATCGAATTCCCTTCATCACTTTTATAAAGTATACAATTAATTTTTCTTTTTTATAAAATATAAATAAATCTATTTAACTTATATATAAATGTTTATTAATCCCGCAGATTCTTGTGGTTGGCAAATCGTGTCCTAGGCTAGAAAATGCATTGAAAGAAGCATATTACAATGAGTCGCTTAGATCCGACGAAACTCTTAAATCCTATTATGAAAAACTCACGAATATCACGGGACAACCAATGAAAACAATCACTGACGTTGAGTTTCTCTACAATACCTTGGAAATTGAAGTGAGGCATCATCTATTTATCATTAATCATTATCATATTGAGATTTAAAAAAACGCATTTTACACAATATTGTTGTAGGTGATGAATGGGTTGGAACTTCCAACGGCTATAAAGAAATATTATAATTCAGAAATGCGAGAGATCGCAGCTCGCAGTTACACATTGTTCACAAGTAATGGGCTTCAGCAAAGACTTCGCGGAGGTAAACATAAGAGCATTAAATTAATTCTGAAAAATTAAATGGTTGTTTCTACTATTATTCATCGCTTGTTAATGATGGAAAATAAATCATTCCACAGGGCCGTTGCTAAAACACATTTTGCAACATATGAAAGATGGCAGCTCTAATGAAAAACTTCACTTGTACGGTACACATGATGTGAACATAGTCAATACATTGAGAGCGATGGGTTTTGTTGATGAACTTTTTAAACTTGACCTTGGTGTTTGTCTCGTTTACGAATTGCGTGTTATCGATGGAGGCCAGTCACAAGAAGTTCAGGTAAGCTTAAATGGAAAGATAATTAATAAAATCTGACAAAGATATGTTATTTTTCCGAAAAACTTAATGCATGTCATATTTAAACTCCATAAAATATCAGAATATTCACAGTTATTTTTTCTTAGTAAGGATTCAATTGTATAATATAAACGGTTATTTTCATTCTATTTTTAAATTTTTTATAGATATCAATGCTGAATAATACGGAGACCACAGCACTTCATAAATTAAGAATACCAGGCTGCGAAGATTCGTGTAAACTTGATGATTTATTCCAAATCTGGAAAGATGTCATTCCAGATAATTGGGAGAAAGAGTGCCAATTATGAGTCTGTTGAAAAGCATTTTCTCTTCTTTTACATCATAAAAAGAAATGTGAGCGAAGAAGATAAAACAGAGATTATAATCTATAAGCCAACATTTTAAAGAAATCCTTAACGAACTTATTACAAATTGGATACAATTATTTATACTGACTGTAAATACCTAATGCAATATTTTTTAAAGTAAAATATTAAATTGTTAATACATTAGTTTACGCAGTTGCATTTTCTCATTTCTTTTCGACATTGCGTAAACTTTCTCTTGTTATCTTATAATACTTTTATATATCACCTTTTTTCAAAACTTTACATAGAGATAAATGATGCAGTAAAACTTCCTATACTGCATTTTATATTATAAGTACCTAATCCAATCACGAACAGTCAATAAAAAAATTCGAGAAAAAATTACTATATTACTATTCTTCTTATTATTCTTGAATCAATAATAACTCTGGATAGCACAAGAGGAAGACACCTATAAGATATTGCTAAGGCATGCAAACACTAGCACATCAGCGTCACTAACGACGTCATTTTAGCGATCAAATAAACGGAAGAAAGCAAAAGAACCGAAATATAAACTGAACTATACCTATCCTGATTGTTCACGAAGAAAAAACTTTACTTGCAATTTCAAAACTACATATCTATTTCATAGTTGAGTATTTATACAAAATTGATCGAAGGCAAGAAAATTGTAAATGCATTAAACTTGGCTCACGCACTGAAATAATTTTTATGTGCTTATCGATATTGCCATCAATTTCAAAGTTCATAATCGATGCGATTCATGTCCTCCAGGATTAGTCGTCAAATATCGCAAGAGCCCCTGAGCAAAATACTGCATATTACAAACTTAACGCTTAAAATTTGCGAGCGAGAGAATCTAATGAACATCCGATAATTGATCTCGATATACGCATCCACGCTTTCATTAAATATCCCCACAAAGTCTGCCATTATCATCCACACAAATTAATATGGTCCGCAAAACGTTAAGCGAGTATCAAATGAGTGTCTATCTATATATACGAGCATCAACAGATCGTCATCGCTATTCAGTTGCCTATAAACGTTCTTCCCACTCGCAGCGGCACGTGCATCGCCGCAAAAGCTGCGCTGTACGCGCACATAAATGTCATCGCGATCATAATATCCGTTATATATGTTATTTGCAGCTTCGCACGCCGAGCGTCTGCGGCTGAGAAATCGGTTAATTGCAGAAAATACGAGGAGCTACTAGCTCTCGAATCATCCAATAAGTGCAGCTCTCAAGGTTTATGCAGTAATCAATGCATTTTGAAGCGACAAGCTCTAGAGCAGTCGAGCAATTGGATTCTCTCGGTCTACTGTGGTGTCTGGCGCTAGTCACGCGGGAATTGACGTTGCTCGCGAAGGATGAAAGAAGAGATAAGCCAGAGAAACGTAGCGGAAGATGCTGCGCTGTCGAAGGCAAATCTTATTTCTTATACTGCTTCCTTGAATATACTTGTAGCAGTGAGATCGAGATGTCGATATCGGTCATCGACGATTATTATAACATCATTGAATGCAGTCAACCTTGCATGTAATATGTATTGATTTAACAAGTTTGGTGTCAAATTTATGCAGTGCTATATTTTTTATTACTAAATAAAAGCGTGTAATGTAACTGACAACAGCCCGAATTAGCTTGAACTAGGTCTTCACCACAAAAGCAATCATTAACAGTAGGTTTCAATGAGTCTGGACGTAAGTTGATAAGCATTTAGTCAATTTTGAAATAGAACCGTCGACAGAGCTCAGAACGATTTTCGAGTTATTGAACAATGCATTCGCGTCGACAGCTGTTCGTTTATGCCCGTCAATCCGATTTTGTTTCTGGCAGTTCTCAGGACCTTTTATCGGCTTTGGGGGAAATCTTGACTGAAAGCCACTCGAATTTTATTTTAAAATTTAGCATGAAATGAATGATGCACACTCAATGGCTTGGATTTAAAAAATCATAATATTTGTTTTAAAGGATTAAGCCTCAGCTCAATAAGAGCACTTTATATATTTGCAAATTTTATATACGCATTACAGTATAAAAACAAGAGCATTTTTTTGCGACGAAAAAGTCAGATCATCATCTTTTTACACGAACTCGACGAGTATCAAAAATAGAAACGAAGGAACGCCTCCTGAAAGCGCAAAACAGAGCGTGAATTCGTCTTGTGAAAAGCATCTTAATGAAGGTGAAACAAAACTGAGTTAATGAGATATTCAAAGTAGGAAATGTCAATGAAGACCTGGGTGAGATAAAAAGAGTACGACGACGTAAATAGGCAAATAAGGATTATACAAATTTTATTTGCATTAAAAATATAGCTAGTATATAACAGCTAAAATATAATTATTTATATAGTTAATTATCTAAATTACTTTATCTATGATAGAATTTCAACCTACCAACGAGATTACATCGATGCCAGTAACCACGACAAATTCGATTAAAGAATAACATTTTTGGACTGTCTATTTTTCGTAACTGTATAGCATATAGTAGACTGTGGACGTCGTATTTGAGGTGGAAAAATTCGCGCAACTATGCTGCTTCAATAAAACGCATTGTTCGAGGACAAAACGTATCGCGCCAATGGAGTGGCAAAGTCATGAGAAAGAAAACAAAATAAATGAAATGGGTGTTCTCTGTGGAGTTCCCTGTCAAACCTACATGCGGAGATTTTCGCTTAACTATGATAAGCGAGAAGCGGGGATGAAAATATTTATGAGGATATAGTGTAGATTGGCTCATATTTTTGTTTTTATTTTCTGAGTTCGGGAAAAGAATCCTAATTTTTTATTTATTGATGCGTTTTTGTTTTATGATGAATTTTCTATTTTTAAAAAACTATTGAATTTCATCGAAGCACGAATAAAATTTCCAACTCTTTACAATAGTTCAACTGAGATCGTATTTAAAGCATGCAGTAGACAAAGAAAAAAATAATTTTACGGAAAACTACGTCGGAACATCACACATCTCATACGCATCAGTATAGATATACCTATGCTAACTCACAGATAGGCGTTAAATAACAATAGAGAAAAAGGCGACAATGAACAGTTCTGTAGTCTATTTTTAAAATTATTTCTTGTGCCTCTCTATGCTCTAAAAAATAAAACAATAATAAAGTCGAGTAATGTATAATTTGAAATAACCTTCGCAGTCTATTTTATATACTTTAAAGTAAATTGAAAAACAATGTATTTCTATTAATTCAATTAAAAAAATTTCAAGTTATTTTCCATAAAAATTATAATAAATCAGCAAAAGTCATAAATTCGACATCTGTATACATATAGGTATAGTGCATCTCAGCCGTGCATAAACGATCGCTGCTTCACAAACCGCTAGTTATAGACGCGCTGCTCAATCGGCTCGTTGACAAGGCTCGACATTGTATATTTATACTATACTCGCATGTTCGCGCGCTTTTCCAGAGCTGTAATAGCGCTGTATGTATATAAGTATACCTATATAACACGCGAAACGCAGCCGCGGAAGGACGTCGCCGGATCATCAGTTTCAAGAGCACCGGCGGCGGCTCGTTAAACGGAGCGAATCCGGCAAGAATCGCTAGCTCGGAAACTAGAGGATGTGGCCGTTGACGCACTATATATATGTCTATACATACGTATAATCTGCTCCAGAGAGTAGCGCTTGTTGCGCAATCGGCGCTTTGCATATGTGCCATATATTGCGTAATGTGTGCGAGCGCGCGACAATTGCCAACAGAGACGCCGTTATATAGCGACGATTGAGAGAAAGATAGACGGACTCGTCCGGAGGGCCAACGTTTCCTTCTGGAGGCCTGAATTGGGCCAGTTCGCGCTGGCTTTTTGCACACTGCAAAGCTTGAATATTATCGTGCGTGCAAGCTGTGTATATATATAACAGGTTACGAATATATCTTGCACCTCAGGGTATTGAGTAAACCACCTGTTAACAAATTTGCAACGCTGTACCTTGTAATCTGTATACTAATATATGCCATACATGTTGCGGGAAAATTATAATTTTTTCAATTTTATGAGGAAGGTATGAAAGATAAATATACATAATTTTTTAATTTATCGAGTATTGAGGTAAAAATCAATTTTGATGTGTCGAAATGAATGTGCAGTCTGCCATTTGAAGAGAAAAAGATTGGTGGAATTTGAGATTCTTATAAAACGACATTGCGATAAAAGAAGCCGATAAAGTATATATATATACGGAGCGACCGATAAGTGTCTTCTTAAACATTTGACTTTTGATGTAACAAATTTTTGTCATCACTTGACTTAAAAGACACCAGTTCAGAATAATTTTCGAAAATTAAACTAGTCAAAATAAATCAGTATATTATTTAGCGGAACCATATTTGCAGATAAAACTAGTTCATCGCTCATATTTATCTCGACACATGTAAAACATTGTTGTCTGTATGCACATAACCGGAGAAAGTCCAATCGCACCCCGTTATCTTTACTATTCAATTTTCGCTCTTATAAGAATATGAGAATTAATTTCGTACGTTAATCAGTATTGTGTATGAATAATAAAGTTTGTATAGTTTTAGGAAACTTGAAAATTTATAATTCTTTTTCAACGTAAATATAGGTACATACTCTCGTCTTTCTCTCCTCGCCACATGTATACGAATGCATATATAATATACGTACAATTGAAGCGTAATCGCGAACGAAGCCATCAAGTGTGCATATATAACACAAAGCGCACGCACAGAGTAGCCGTTGAGTACATAGGCGCGTTCTTTTGTGCCATAGCCTCATACGAGGACACGAAAAATAGTTCCGAACGTGATTCACTCGGCTCCGATGCTCATGCAATACTTATCACCTTATCAGCCGGCCGAGATTAAAACGCTACATATATATACATGTATACATACGCGCCACACAATTAAACTCGTCCACCACACAAGATATCCCCAAAGTTGCCTAACTCGCGGAGCTTCTCAATAACTGCATGCCGAAAGTGATCCGCGTATTATCTTTGCGACTCGAGATCGAACTCCCGATTGTACGTGCTTTCCAGGTGTCGTATATACTTGTGTGGGTAAGTTCTTTTTTTTTGCTCAATATGTGTGTATAGCTATTTACGTCTGAATCATCGAAGAACGGCACGTGGAGACAGTCGGCACAGTGTACTTTGGAGCTTGAGTCTACGTTTATAGGGTATACAAGCGATGATTTAACGGTCCGCGGCTTTTGTTTTATCGAGGCTACTATACATAATATGCAAACAGGCCATAAAGCGACTGACGTAGTGGTAGACGCGATTATGATGCGTGCCTATTTCAAGTGGACTATCGATAAGTAATTGGGTCGTCAACCTCTTCTATGTGTCTTCTTGTATATCATAGGCGACATCATAATATATAATACCTACATCGTTTGATGCGATTTATTCCGGCGTTCAGTAGTCACAGCCTGAGTTTGGTGCGGCGGATATAATTTTATTATTGTTGGGCGCGAAATTTTTTGCTCTGCAGATATTCGTTGCGCGATTTTCGAGTTGTTCTGTCGTTTGTATGTATTACGCATGGCTGAGCCCGTGTCACACACATATATATACGTTATACATAAAACAGTACGAATACGAGTTCGAGATAACAATTATGTAACGCGTCTGTTTAACAAAGTTGCGTTTCAGAAGGTCGTCGCGTGGCTACAATATAAGGATGGGATAATAATGTAACGGACGTAATCTTTAATAAATATTTCATCTGTAACGACTGCAACTTACAAATTGACGTGGCAACGACGTTTCCGTTCGCAGATATAACGCGAGAGCCCTGAGCAAAGAAAAAATTATCGTTTGCATATTTCACTCGTTATTGAGCGTGTGATGAGAAATTCAACAAATAAAGTACATGATGTTTTAATTACAAACGATAAGAACGAAGTGCAAGAATAACTCGAAACTTTGCGCTATATCGATTTTTATCACGCACGGGATGATAAGTCGAAATGTAAAAGAGACGATTTTTTTCCCTTAAGTAATTCCATGCGGATTATCAAAATATTGTCTGGACGTTTTTGCTTTACATTTTTAACGATTTTTATCATCCACATCGTGTTGATAGAAATTAATACTTTATATATGTAAGTTATATGCAAACTAGTATAGCAAATACTGCGGTTATAGAAAAATATATGTGTATGTACAAATGAACTATAAGAAAAAGTACTGTCCATTGATTCTCTAAAAAAACGTTTGTGCGTAAGTTCGTATAATTTTTACTTCGTGAAGCGTTAGCCTTTACCAAGTTTCAATGTGACAAATTAAATTTGCATCAGCTTCAGGAAGTAGAGAAAAAACGCTCCAATTATATCAATTACATAACACGATACAACCAGGAAAATCCCAAAAGTAAACAAATAGTCATAGCTCATTCAACCGTAAGAAAAAAGAGAGACATGGAAAAATGCTTCTTTATCCGTCCTTGTAACTATTACAATCAATTCCTTGACACCGAAGTGTACGATGCACACACGTGCAGAACTGCATGCACACATTCCAGTATACTTACACATTCCACAAATCATAAATGTACTGACAAAGTGACGTCTATAGACTGTTAGGAACGACTACAAATACGTGTATACACACAGATAGACAAGCGGAAAGCAAACGCCCAACAATGTAATTCGATTAGCCGCGATCCCAATTCCGAATTACGATTATATCAGTAATTGGTGTTCTCCGAATCGCGCGCGCATTTCGCTTGAATCTGAGCGACTTTTTTCAATTTTACGAGAGCTAATTGACGGATAAACCGGAAAAAGTGTCAAAAAAATTTCCTTGAATCGTTATAATATAAGGTATACTTTGAAGAGGAGTTTGTCATATTTGTCCGAAGTGAGTCTTAATTTACTTAATTTATAAACAAAATATATACGCGTGTGCTGTGACGATATTGGCTAATATATACACAAAGCAGTAATTTTTACAAATTTAAACAAAGTTTTTACGCGGACAAAACACTTTGTATTCTGCACGGTGTCTGTCATGGAATATATTTTTACTAAAATTATATTTTCAAAATAGGACGTTATCTATATGCTATTTTGCCACTGGCTTCAACACTGCCGATAAACACTAGTACTATTAACACAAACATATGATTTATTCACTGTGTATACGTATTTTCATGCTATCAATAGCCCGAAAAAAATAGTCTCACATTTTCTTCGCTACTAGACGTAGATACTCAGATAAAATCACTGATACAAAATGGAAAGAAAAAGCGAGAGAGAAACAGAGGCTTTCGTACTACCTACTTATATAAAATTAAAAAAAAACACGAGCCATTCACGTCTTGTCAGTTATATGGGCGTTTTGTGCATACATGTGTGCACACTATCACTTTGGAGCTCCCGTATCCTCCAACATATATCCGGACTTGGTTCTGATGGGCGCTTTCCCACTCTCTCTCTCTCTCTCTCTCTCTCTCTTTCCCCCTCCTACCCGCGCCTACTACTATGTGCTATACGGCAGTAGAAACAGAGTATAGCACCAGTACAGTAGAGTAGCCCAGCCGCAGCCAGGCCAGCCAGTGAGTGAGACCAGAGCAGGTTAGGGTCAGCAGTGTGTGCATGCGTGTATACCAGCGACAGCAGCAGTATAAGTAATCGCGTGTACATACAGTGCGGAGCCGCAGTTCAAATTTCCGTGGCGTACACGCGTGCACCACACAAGTGTACTTATATATTTACATTACACGGTATTAGTTCCTGGTTTCACACAGAGCGTAGGTATAAATATACTTATACGTCGAGAAAATCTCTCTCTCACTCCTTTCGCGAGGCCACCGGAGCGAGGCGGCGCTCTCGGGACCCACTTTTTTTTACAACATAATGCACAACTAAGACACTGTGTATAGAGGAGAGGAGCGTGCATAGGTAACCTACCTACCTACGTTTGAAAGAGAGTGAGCGAGAAAGAGTGATGGCACAGCTGGTCGATGCTTTGAGAGCATGATTTTCAAGTGTTGCGCGTGGTTCCTCCGACCTGCTGCTGCTGCTGCTGTGAATCATCCTCATCGTTTGTGTCTGTGTATGTGACTACCCACTTCCTTTCTCTCTGTGTATCCCTCCTGTGAGCGAAATTACGTGCGGTGTGCTGCAGCCTTGAGTGAAGGTTTTTTTCGGCGCGTCGACTCATGTGACAGTTATATACCTAGTAGTTTATACAGCTCAGTTTAGTCGGCTGCTATAACCCGCCTGAACTGACGACGTCGCCGACTTGAAAGGTTAAATGCCAACCAGCTGACAAGTTTTCGCCGTCGTCTGGTCGAGCTGCCGGGGCCGCGATCCAATTTTCTTGCTCGATTGGCTTTAATTGATGCCGGCTACATTTGCTCTTTCTCTCTCCCTCTATATCTCTCTGTGCAATGTGTGTCTTGCGTGCGTGCGCTAAAGCCTGCCTCGATCATGTTTCGATTATTGCTCAGTCGAGTTCCATGCATCGTTCGCTCTAATTTGTTTTGAGAAATTCGTAATGACCGCCTCGTCTAGCCGATTGCATTTTTTTGCACTACACTGTAGTCATTCAGAATAATCGATAGTTCGACGTTTCTAAGTAAATTTAAAGCGTGATTGCATGGATTCCATGAGAATGGAAGCTTGATGGTAGAAGCAGCTCGACTGTATTATCTTTTGTCTAGCTTAGTTTTATTCATATTCTAATGTCAACTTTCAAATTCTGTTAACTAGAGTGCGAGGAGCTGCATTTAAATCTCCAAGATGTTTAGCTGGCTCAGCAAGGATGACTCTCACAAGCAGGAGCTCTTTGAGAATGTCACAGAGGGTCTCAAGAAGATCTATAAGACTAAACTACTGCCACTAGAGCAAGCATATCAGTTTCATGACTTTCACTCCCCGCAACTAGACGATCCTGACTTTGATGCCAAGCCCATGATACTTCTAGTGGGACAGTATTCTACTGGTAAAACAACGTTCATCAAATATCTGCTGGAGCGAGACTTTCCTGGAATTAGAATTGGACCAGAGCCGACCACAGACAGATTTATTGCTGTTATGTATGATGATAAAGAGGGCGTTATCCCTGGTAATGCTCTCATTGTCGATCCACAGAAGCAGTTTAGACCACTTACCAAGTTTGGAAATGCCTTCCTCAATCGATTTCAGTGCTCCACAGTTAACTCGCCAGTGTTAAAGGGCATTTCTATTGTTGATACTCCTGGAATACTTTCTGGAGAGAAGCAGAGGGTGTGTATTTAATTGTCATTTTATTGTTTATGAAGTTGCTTTTATCTCTTAACTACTAGTTTCTGTAAAATATGATTCATATCCTTTAATTCTGTGAATTATGATGTAGGTGGACAGAGGTTACGATTTCACTGGAGTACTAGAATGGTTTGCAGAAAGAGTAGATAGAATAATTCTTTTATTTGATGCACATAAGCTAGATATATCTGATGAATTTCGTCGATCAATTGAAGCTCTACGGGGACATGATGACAAAATTAGAATTGTTTTGAACAAAGCTGATATGATTGATCACCAACAACTTATGCGCGTTTATGGTGCTCTCATGTGGTCTCTTGGTAAAGTCCTACAAACACCAGAAGTTGCTCGTGTTTATATTGGATCCTTCTGGGATCAACCTTTAAGATATGATGTTAATAGAAGGTAAATTTTAAAAATATTAATTTTTATCTGCGTACAAATACTGAAATTATTGTTGAATTTTTTATATTTTTGTCACTGTAGATTATTTGAAGATGAAGAACAAGACCTATTTAAAGATATGCGTTCACTGCCTCGAAATGCTGCACTAAGAAAACTCAATGATTTAATCAAAAGAGCACGTCTAGCCAAGGTAAAAACAATTTGAAAAATAATTTATGTCAAGTTGAAAAATAAAAATGCTTTTTTAAAACAATTTTTTAAATCTTTTACAATAGGTACACGCCTATATTATTAGTGCATTGCGTAAAGATATGCCTTCTGTATTTGGTAAAGATAATAAGAAGAAAGAGCTGATCAAAAACTTGGGACAGATTTATGATCAGATTCAGCGCGAACAACAAATATCACCAGGCGATTTTCCAGATCTCAAAAAAATGCAGGAAAATTTAGCTCATCATGATTTTACCAAATTTAATATTCTTAAACCTAGATTATTAGAAGTTGTCGATAAAATGCTTTCAGACGATATTTCTAAACTTATGGCAATGATCCCTCATGAAGAAAGTACAACAACTTCAGACCCAGTTATAAAGGGTAAAATGTCGTTTTTTTTACTTTCATACCTGTTTAAACAAATTTATTAACTTATTTATGTATAATAATGTATTATTCGCTGTTTTATAAGGAGGAGCATTTGAAGGAGTTGAAGATCAAGCAAGTCCATTTGGATACAAAAAAGGAGAAGGTATAGATGCAGGTTCTAATGAACCTGAATGGATTGTTATGAAAGAAAAGTATAAATATGATTCTTTATTCGAATCTCTTGGACCTTCTGATGGAAAAATTACTGGTGCAGGTAAATATTGATTATTTAAATAATTTAAATAAATTTAATATGTTTTAATTAATAATTAAAAATGTATTTACAGCTGCTAAATCTGAAATGGTTAAATCTAAGTTACCTAACACTGTGCTTGGAAAAATCTGGAAACTGTCAGACGTTGACAGAGATGGGTACCTTGATGCTGATGAGTTTGCTTTAGCCATGCATCTAATCAACGTTAAATTAGACGGTCATGAACTGCCTGTAGAATTACCAAATCATTTGATACCTCCATCAAAACGCAATCTGTGAATCTAAATAATCGCCAACCTTTTAAGACTTTAATGGAGTAACTTCTATCTGAAATGGAGATTCAACGATAGACATTATTTTAAATATAAAAATGAAGGAGCAAAAGAGAATTACGATATAACCATCGTAAAACATGTAAATGTGCAAGTTTATGAGAAGGGTCGTAGGTGATGATATTGTTACTATTTCTATACTAGTTAAAAAAAAAGGTGGCTGCACAGAATTATTTTTTTAAATCTATATGTGATTGTGTACGTGACTGATTAATGTGATTGGAGCAAAGCTATCACATAAAAAACTCGTGCATTCGATATTTATAAAAAAACTATAACAATTGTATATTATACTAGATGTTATTTTATAGCAACGAAATTTATAAACAAATCAACTATAATACAATCACAGATAATTGTCGTGCATTTTCCTGCATCGTTATTTATTAACGATATGTCGGTCCAAAATCGTACTTTCGTGAGAGTATTGTTAAAAAAGATAAAATAACAGAAGAGTTCAAACATAAGCTTATAAAACAATTTTACACTGTAAGTCTTTTGCAAACCAACACTTTATACAATATGATTTTCATACAACTTAAAATTTGTTGAATCTATTGCATTATATGTGTAATATACACGCACAAATGTGCACATGCACGCCACGCGTGAAATTTATAAAATTTATAACTGATAGATTTAATTTAAAAAAAATTCAAATACCTATTAAGTTATTTATTTTCTATTCTTACAATAAATTGCAATACAAAAGAAAAAAAATGACAAAATTTATATTCAAGAATACTTGTATTATTATTTAATGCTACACGTTTTCAATTCTTTAGTTGGTGGATTTTTTCTTCAATTGATTTCAAGATTTAAATTATTGTTAATTTATGTCCAAAAAAAATGTTTTTTTTTCGATTATTTAAATCTTAAAAATACATTAGTCAAATTATTGTGTTTTATAATATATTTGATAAAAAAATGTGAGAAAAATCTATGTGTATATTGTATAGAATTTGATAATTATAAATACATTTTTATGAGATATTAATATATATTTCATTTTACTTAATAACAACTAATATTATTTTCCTCGCTTTATTCATTTAGTAATTAAATTAAAAATTTCTTTCTTAATAATTGTAAAAAAAATTGTAAACCACTTTTAAACATCAAGTAAACTGAATTTTTTGCTTTGTATGTTTTTGCATTTTTAAATAGAGAGCGAACTAATACCTGATGGAGAGAAAACGGATAAACGGATTTTGTTTGCTAGACATCGCAAGCGGGCCGAAAGAGAATAAAATCTCAATTTTTAATGCTGTATTATAGGTAATGAATATGACGAAGTTGCAATTTTTCATAAGAACCCATGGAGATAAACGAAAAAATAACTCTTGAATTTTTTTACTAGTACTGATTCTTCTATGAAATTAAAAATTTTCCTGATTTTTTTTTGAAATATTATTTTACTACTTTAGCGCCCCCAACAGAGTTTGACTGTAATTTTAGCTTCATTTCCATGCTCGTCGACTGCTCGTTGCTATCCTTTCTTATACTTCTTCATATTCATGGATTATAGGTTAAAGACGCTATAAATGTAAAATAAATAGTTTCGTATATAAGTTAGACATTTTTTCATTTTAAGTTGAATATTTTTTTTCTTATTCAGCCATACGAATTCCAAAAAAATATTTTTAATTATTAATAAGGAATAAAGTGAACGTTTCTACATTTATTTAAACTGAAGAATAATATAATAATAGCATAAAATTAATCATTTACTTGGTATATAAATAAAAATACTAAAATGTCTTCAGCAGTTATGCTTTCATTATTGTATCAAGTACTCCTTTATCTGAACATGTTTTATTTTGGAATGTTTGCAACTTGTGAATTCTGCATGAAATGTGTAAAAGCATACAATTTTCCTACAAGTTTTGGGACAATATCAATGGAATTTGCACTGCTGCTTTTTCTTATTACAACAGAAGGTATAAGAATATACCTTGGTAGAAAAGGAAATTTACTAGATCATGGATTGCCATTTCTATTAGGAGTAGCCTTAAATATACCTAGTAGTTTAGCTACCCTTTACTTTTTATTCTGGCAAGATCGAACACTAAGACTGGAACAGATTTTGTGTGGGATAGAACTTGTCCTGTTAGCAGCAGAACTCATCGTTGCCATCATGTTTCTTGTGGCAGTTTATAGACGTCCACCACCAGAAGGCTGAATTTTTATAAATGATCTTAACAATACTGTATACCAAAGATTGCGCATACCAGTCATATTTATATATTCATTACCAAGTACTTATTGCAAAGCATGTTTGTTATCATTATCATATGTATTTATTAGTTAAAACCTTTTCATCACATATTGTCATTAATTTTACAGTAAAATTTACTTCCTTTATCGCTTTATGTTTGAAACACTAAGTGTGAGATCGTTACTCCTAAGTTGATGTATTTACAACATGTACAGTAGCAAATAAATAAATCTTTGAAAAATATTTAGGGCCTATTCTTAATGCTACCAGCCTCAGCTCGACGTTTCTTAATTGAATGTAACCTGTTATTGCAGTAAATGCGTAGAAACACTGCCAAAAATACTAAAAATACTCCAAACATACCAAGTGGTGTAATGTAATGGTGGTACATTAAGCATGATAAAAGTATTGCAAAACCCTGTAAACATAAATTATTATGACTTAATACTGTCTAATAGCATTTCAAAAAAGTAGATGGATCAGTAAAATTACCTGTCGCACTGTCATCATTATGATGAATGTAACAGCTCCAAAATTTGAAATTGTATAAAATATGTACAACTGACCCGTAGTTGAAAATATGGAAATTAAAATACAGTCCAGTATAAAACGAGGGTACTGAAATAATCAAAAATAACATTAAGTATCTAGAAGTAATTCAAAATAAAATATAAATTGAATGTTAACCTACTGTTGTCATAAACATTAATGAATACATAAGGCTTGATTGTTGAAACAGAGAAGTTGCTGTCAATAAGCATGAAAACAAATTGACAGCACACATCATTTGTATACTAGAAACATGATACACATTAAATAATGCATTTTGCCAATTACTTGTAAAACTATCTAACATCATGTATGCACCCAACAGTAAGACTCCAGAAAATGTAGTAGCACCATCTGCAAATTTATCATTACGTAAATATTTATGAAATACTGAAAAGTATAAATAGCAAATAGATATCACAACTATAATTTACCATTTTTATGATCAGTACTACCCAACATGAACATCAACATTCCCATTGATATCAAAACTGCTGTTACATATTCATAGTATTCATACTTTGTACGTGATACTATTTTTCCCATAATCATGACTGGAATAATTTTAGAAGCCTTAGCCAGTACCTGAGTTGGAAAACTGACATACTTAAGTGCTTCATATTGACACCAGCTACTTAGAACATTAGAAAGTGAGCAAAATGCATATTTATATAATGGTATTGAATGGGGTGGTTGTCTTATAATTAATAAGCAAACTGCAGATATGACGACTGCAAGAACTCTATTTATGAAGACTAGAAATTGTGAATCCTTAAAATGACCCTTGTTACCATTTCCATCATCATATTCCTGTAATTATTTAAGTGATTAATTTTATTTTATCAAAAATAATATTTTATATCAAACAAACATGATTATACATTGAAATTTCTTCATATATGTAAATAAGACAAAAATAAAGAATTCATTTTCATAATACCTGTGTCATGATTTTTTCTTGTAAGTAACCCCATGTTAAATAACTAACTTGTAATCCAAGAAAACAATGTATCAGTAAAAATGAATCTTGTAAAAATGTGCGTGATGCCTGACTATTTGTTGGTGTTGGAGAATAATGTGATGAATCTAATAGACCTTGATCACTGCTACCCACAAAACAAGAATGTATCAATCTTGGTAAGCATCCTTTACCTATACAGATAATAGAAGTTTTATGTGACAACTGTACTGAAATGAGTAAAGATAAAATCAAGATAATAACATACCTTTTCTTTGAAGATATTTACTTATTCTAACATACTTGTATATCAAGTATCCTGGCAGTAAAACAGTGGCATAGCCAGAAAAATTCAAGCAAAATCTGATAATCCAGCTATAATATGTTTCAGAACTTAATATATTTTCTCCATTCCCCACTAAAGATTTGATTATGTGCGTTGTACCATATATGACACATATGGAAAATAGTACCAGCAGGCTGTCAAGGTATTGAAATAACATTAAAAACAACTTGTTATATACAAATGTATGCAAATATATTACATAAAAATATGATAACTCAACAATAATAAATGCAACTAAATATATGTTATTTGATTATGCTACTTTAACAGTATCACACTGACAGCTGATTAGCAAAAAAATATTTATAATTGATATTTTTTACAAAATGAATGAAAAAACTAATTAAATAAACAATCACACGTGTCAAAACTTACCAAATTATAATATCACCCCCATAGTTTCCCATTTCTGTTGAGGTTAACTTTTGGCATTAAGTAAACACTTAAAAGCTTAATCAACTTATTTGATAATTAAATAGATTTTTAAGTCTTATTGTAAACATTGCACTGAGGACGAAAAATCCTTGCAAGACTCTGTAAAACAGTCTCGCTTTTAAAATTAAAATACTAATCTTCGTAACAGTATCAAGACTGCTTGACAGTGCACAGTGTGTGTATGTGTGTGTGTGTGTCTTGTTTTGCGTGGTGCTGTCCTTGCTGTGCAGCATCAGATAAAAAGATAAGCGGCTATTTAAAAATGGAGTCGCCCGCGCAGTTTTCAATTTTTTTGCTTATAACACGAATAAAGTTGAACAATTGTTAAAACAACCATTAAAACAACTCACATCTTGAATTGAGTTTTAAAAAAACTTTATAAAAATAGATCACAAAATTCTATAATTTCCAAAAGAATATATTTAATAAAATATTGAATATATAATAACAGCATCTTTTTTTATATTTTATCTTATTATTTTAGTTTTTCCTTCTCATAAGAATATTCGATCAGTTAACAATAACATAATAAAAGTTTTAATTATAGAAAAGCAGGTTGAGACAAATAAAATACATTTAAAAAATTTCAATTATTTTAATAGAGTTATAACAACTACATAATTTTTAATATTTACAAAATCAATCTTTTATACATAATAAATGTTTCTAAGATATTTACAAAAAAGAGTCTTCATCTTGCTGCACAATCTTTAAATACATACTTACACCATGACGTCACAAATAATTTGCTACTCCAATTTATAAATATTCATCCATTAGTATTTTTCATTTGCACAAAGAACTCAGAGCTCCTGTGAAATTAGATTTATTATTAAAAAATAAAAGCACCTGGCTTATATGATCCCACTGATAAGTAATCAAAAACTGAACTGTTTATCGGGATTTTGTATGGTATTTAAGGCACCACACTATGTACTTTATACATAATTCACTCATGGAAACGATTTTTATGTTTTCCTTTCTGTTGTTGAGTGCAATAAATATGATCATGTTCAACTATAATTGTTTCTAGTTCACTTCATAATATGTATGTACATGTAAGATTAATACTAAAATACAATAAACAAAAAAGTATGCGAGACTTTTTAATCTGTCTTATTCAATTTGTCATCGCTGATAATGCAGACGCTTTCCATGCGCCATTTCTGTAACGTGTATTCAACTTTGTTTTCAATTCTGGCAGAAACTTCTAATCTGGATGACAAATCATATGTTCCCGAAGTAGGAAGAACAGCTTGCAACTGTAGTTCACGTTTGCCATAAGGTTTCAATTGACATAGAATCGATGTTTGTCCAGCATAGCGAAAAGACGTCGAAGCTTGAGGTGAGTACAGTTGCGTTTTTATATTTGGCAAAAGATTTTGACTAGAAAATAAATTTTTATTTTTATTTAAAAATACTAACCTTAATTAATGATAAATGAATGTTAAAAAATTTTGAAAATAATACCTGCTAGTTCCAATAGTATCAATTTTAACATAAATATCAGACTGTGAGTTATTCTGCATATTTACAATGACTGGTACAACACATATTCGACTTCGGGAAAAATCATGAGTCATTTCTTTCAAATGTTTCAAATAGAACCATACTAAATTCTTTTGACATTCTAATTCAGAATATTGTTCTTTTTTTGCAAGTGTTCGAGAATCCGGTATATTAATGTCAGGACCAAAAATTCTCAGACGCCCAGAGTATTCAATCGGTTCTACCTGTTTTTCAACAGGATGATTATAGGGTTTATTTAGATAATGTAAATCAATATAATGTTGACCAATTGCGTTACGAATGATGACGCCACCTTCTGTAACTTTAGCTTTCCATCTGAGTATTACAGTAGAATCTAATTTCATTGTAGAAGCGATTGGGTCGTTTTCAATTTGGGTTCGCGACTGTTGATTATCAGATTGAGTATCATTGGCATCCAATGGTACAATATGTCGCTTTTTTATAAATTTCATATAAGGTATGCTATCCAGAGACTTTGAATTATCTTTAAATAGCGGTATATCGGAGAAATTGGAATCGGCACCGATTTTTCTCGAAAGTTTAAGTAAAAAGTGTATCATTTCCTGAGGTTGCACTTTCACATTGGTATAATCTGCTGATTTCATTAAAATCCACGAGTCACTATGAAACGCCATATCCGTAAGTTCAATTTCATTCATAAATGGATCATGTACTTGATTCGAATTTTTAATATGCACTATTAAATTTAGTAATGAAAAATTATCTTTGCTCGTTGCACTTCTGCGAGCAATAGCGCTAGACTGAATTGAATCCAAAACTGTTAGATGCCAGCTATGTCGACTAAGTCTATGTTTGGGTGTACTTTTTAATTCAGAATTTTCGTAGTAAAATAATAAGTCCAACCGATGATTTCCCTTTTTATAAGGCGCACAAACCCACAGAGTCATTTTGAAAGAATCGCCAACTTGCAAGGTATCATGTTTATCGGGAGGTAATGAAAGTTTAGTGACAAGTTCATCTGTTTTTTTCGTTTGTCCTGCAAATGATAGTGTCAGTATAAAATATTTTCATATTAAGTATAATAATGATTTACTTTACCCTTTTTGAAATCTTGTTCTTGATTTGTGAACGCAAATAATTTTGGATTGGTAGAACCCAGATGAATATTTTTCAGTGGTGCATTGCCAATATTCTTTAAAGTAACTTCCATACATTGAAGTTCCCCACACAACATTTCTTGTGTAAGAGGTGTAAACGTAATCTAGAATGAAAATATAAACAATAAACACCTTATATACATAAAAAAACAATTTTTATACATTACATAATAATGATTACCTGCATGAATGGTCCTTTATCTACTATATTTATATCTAGTCTCAAATCAGTGCCATAGAGAGAAATGTCAGGCTTTTCTTTGATATTTTTTAACTTTGGTCCTTGAATTTGAAATAAACGTTTTCCAGAGACAAAACTAGTTGGACTTGAATTAATTTGTTCTGTTGTTGGGACGGGATTTGATAAATCATAACTTAAGCCTAAAACTTTCAACTGGCCAATTTTTTTAGGTTTTAATGATAAAACAATACTTTGCTTTGATACAGGCTGAAGCATCACCGAATCAATTTTAAGCGTTTCAACAAGACTGCCTTCGAATTCTTCTGAACTTTCATTATTTATAATACATCCATCATCATCGAATGACCAGAGTAATTTTAAATTAGAAAGTGGTAAAGGTATCAACAAAGGATTTGATAAAGTTATACATAAATAAATTGGCTCATTGACAACTGCATTTGGTTTGCTTGCATTATTGCTGGAATTAGTATAAATTGTAACTGTTGGCTTAAAAATCATTGGTGGAGTTCCTTGGGCTTTTGACAACAAAATTTCTTCAAGTTTTGACCACCGCACATCATCAGCATCTTGGCTAAATGATAAGATTTGACTCACTAATTCAATGTTATTGCCAGGTTTAATAACTGGTCCTAATAATACTTTAATCTGATTATCCTCAACTAAAGGTAATGGTAATACAGGAAGATCTGTTTGAGGTGTTTTTGATTCTTGAATTGCCAACTGTAAAATATTTATAAAATTATTTTGATATTTTAGTAATAAATAAATAGATATATGATTATATAAAATACTAACGCTATGAATGTACAAAAATTCTCGCAGAAAAGCTGCTTGTTGAAGAGCAGGCTGTTTACTAGATGCATTTAACAACTTTTCAAAAACAAGAACAGCTTCCGTTACTTGTTTTAAGGATGCAGCTTGTCTACCAATAGTAAAATGAATGTGATCTTCCGCCAATGACCAGCCTTTATTATTATACACCTACAAATTAATCCATGATTTATAAAGAATAGTTTTAAACTAAACTTTTGAACAATTAAAAATAATTAAATCTACCTGATATGCTTGCTTATAGCATCTTAGGGAATGTTTTTTCTGCCCAGCTTTAGAAAATCTGTGACCAGCCAATACCGCATGAAAAGCATACTTCCTTACCATTTTTGGAGAAATAAAACAGTATGCCGCCTGTTCAAGCAGCAATGCTGAACGTAAATCTGAATCTTCACTTGTCATTCGTATTAGTTGTTTTGCCGCTTCTCCGTATAGACCTCTATTTTTTAAACACTCAGCACTCAGTAAAGTTGCTCTTGTGGCAAACTGTGGCATCTTACAAGTATTTAAATAAGTCGTTATCGCATCATCCATATACTCTATAGTTTTCCTAATCATTTCATCCATCATAAAAGCACTTAGGGCAGCCATTTCTAATGCCCCTGCATAGTATATCCAAGCTTGGTCTGCTGCAAAATCGCGCTTTGCGTTATGATACGCTTGATAGGCAAGTGAGTAATGACCAAACATGAAACAAAGATCTCCCAGACGTCTTAATTGCAGTTCTGGTGATTCCGTGGTGTATCTTCAATAAAATTTGAATTAGACACTATTTAAAAACGTTATTATACTTAAAAATAATTATAAAAGGCATATCCTTACATTACAGCATTTGCTGGAACAGATCCAGGAACTCCTGGCTTACTAGTTCCAAACCACCTTTTTGTTGCACTAAAAAGAGATCGGCTTACCCCCTTCTTATTAGAAATGAGATCATTTAGCAAACCTATTTGTCTTTCGACATAAGGTAATAAACTTTTAAGACAAAATTCTGACATCATTGATTTTAATCTTTCAAGATCTTCTGTGGAAAGTCTAGCACCATGTTGAGGAGTCAAATGAGTAGGTGAATCAGCCCAAACATTAACATTAATTGGAGCAGTTCCATCAAAATGATGTTTCAAACTATCAAAGTTATTATATTTTGCAGGTAATTCATTTTCTGGACTAAGAGGATGAATAGTTGCAATTGTGCTTGTAGGAACAGCTTCCTGACCAACTTCTAGATGTACTATTTGTGAATCTGACAATTCTGAAGAAAGACTAATATTTTCACTTTTATCCGGGGTAAGCAGTGCAAAATTTCGGGGTGCAATAGGTGTTCCAGCTTGACTAGTTGATCTAAAGTAACAACAACATAGTACAATGATACAAAATTACTATAACAATTATAAGATATACTAATAAATTAATTATTACATACTTTTCTTGCTCTGTGTTTACGGCATTTGGCATGGAAGACACACCCATAGTATCTGCAGGTGTACGGGGAGAACTGTCTTGATCACTATTACCGGACAAATCAGAGTGTTTGACTATAAATTGACTCCAGGGATCTGGAAGGTGAGTATTGTCATCCGAAACACTAAATGGTCTTGAATTCATTTGTAGAAAAAAGCAATTATTAGGACCATATATATTTTTCATTTCTGTAAAAATATCTTCCGCTCTGAAAAGAGATAATCATTATTTTCTGTATAATAAATATTGATGATTCTTTTTTTCTTCAAAACTTACTTCTTCTTATCATCCTGTATTGCATCATGTACTAAAATATAATATCTAAGAGCATTGTTATTAAACCACTTTGGCAATTTTCCGGGAACACTCAGATTTAATTGAGCTCCCATTTGTTGAATCTTTTCAAGAGGATTATCATCCATTGTTGATACCACAATCATACAAGCTAGAAAATGTTTTGTAAACTCATGATCTGATGGGAATTGAACGCTAAGAAAAGTGTCCCGCCACGCTTCAAACCAGGGAACTGACACCGGTACATCCAGATCTATGCTTCCTGTACGAACTACAGTTGTGCGCTCACTAAAAGTAGAATTTACAGATTCATTCAACAATTTTCTAGCTACATTTGGTTCTGGAGGAGAATAGTTGACATCTTTGATAGATATTTGCAAGGAGCGAATAACTACAGTTGTTCCTTGTGGATCTTTTATATGACCTGTAAATATAATTTATTCATGAAAGCAAAATTTTAAACAATTATTACTTTGCAGTAATTGATGTACATATTTAAAATTACAATTACTCCTTTCATATAATTATCACTATAAGAATATGAAGAAAAAATAAACAAGAAGTAAAAAATTAAGCAAATATTACATTAACTTGAATATTTTTTTTTTAATATTAATAACGATTACAATAGTTATAAGTCAATGAACTTTAACAAACAAACACATTCAGAATTGAGTTCATCATCGCTTGCACAGCAGAACAGAAACGATAATCACGTTGGTGGATGGTGCTACAATAAAGAGCTTATCTTACCTTCAGTGTTGAGTCTGCAAAAGGGTTGCAGAAGCTCGATGAATGACAAATTGTTTTTCTGGCAGGTTGCCTCGGCGTAAGCCGAGCAAACAGCAGCCACTTGCGGCGAGAAAGCATTGATAATGAACTCCCGCGGGGTTAGCTTACACTGAGCCATACCTAACGTTTGATCAGCCCACTGATCCTGATAATTTCAAGCAAGTCCGGTCGCTGCAGCTGCTGCTGTCTGTATCCTTGCACAAACAAAGCTCAGCTCTTTCACATGATCATTCGGATCGTCATCATCACCACCTGCACTGGATGCAACTGATGGGCAGCTCGTAGCCGCGGCTCTGGCTAGTCGACGAGGGCAACTTAATCGGAACCCTGATCGGAATGATCATCGTTTTAGATGACACACACGAACGAGCGCGAGGGAGACAACTAGACAAGAGACAACACACAGTAGTGTACATACACACTATATATTACACGGTTATGATGTTAAACACACCTGCGGGAGGAGGAGGCGTTAACATAACTCGGCTCGGCGGCGACGTCGACGTTGTCTGCCGCTGCGTTCGCGCATGGACAAACCGCAGAATTCTACTCGCGGACGACAGTCGGTCGACATATACCAGCTATTATACCTATATACATACCTCTAATTTGCGAGGTTGTCAGCTCTTCGGCATTTAATTTGAGCGGCAAGATTCAAAAGAATTTGTTGTAAGTACATACCCATACTATAAATAAAAATGTTCGCGTATAGAGTAATGTTAACTATTTTATTCTCGAATGAGTACGTGTAAGAAACTAAAATAAACAAAATGTACTGTACCATATGTATTTTTTGAAATAGGTATATGATGATTATAATGAATCATTAATTTTTTATGTCTATAAGGGTACCACCTACAAATAATGGGTTTTATTAAAAATGATTAGTCATTTTGCGATATATAGTTGATATCATTTATCAATATTTATCTTGTCAATGAAGAATCGAAGACTTGGCAACGTTGTACCGTTAAAATTTAAAGGTGTACATACATGTGTATGTAGCTCGAGGAAAAAGTTCTTTTGAATTTTGGACAACCTTAGATTCGATACGAAATGTATTAATTTAATAATAATTTCCAGGATCAACAACTTTAATCACCTCTTCTCGTCTATAAGCTATAAAGTTAACAAATCAATGTTAACACATCTCCGGAAACATGATATAGATATTACATAGAAAAAACATTCTGCTCCAAAGTGAAAAAAGGAGCGCTGTAGAATCAATGATCAAAAAGAGAGAGTGAGAGAGACAGAGCAAGAGACGGAAATAAAGCCAGAGTTGTGAAAGGGGGGGGAGAGGCCATGGAAAAGGCGTGCCCCTTCACTTAGGCCATTTTGTAACGCGTCGTGCTCGTGTGGTGATCGTGCCGTCAGGGGCTGGGAAAAATCGTAGGTATACACGTCGAGAAGCGAGGAACGCAGCCAGCGATATCGTCGCCCTTATCGCCCTTTCGAGTTTCCTCGCAGCGTCGGTGATTATCGCCTGCAAGTGAGAAAAATCTCATGAAGAGGAACCGTATTAGGCGACTAGTATGAAGCTCTGCGATTCGTTACAACGTCTCAACAGCAGTAGCAGCGCAACCAGTTGACGTACGCATTTCTCGAAGCAGCTTCTCAGTCTACTACTTACTGTGTCTCGAGTCTTTTTCACGCAGTTCACGCTTGGCCAAGTGAAAGCGGCGCGGGAGGCCGTCTGTCAATAAATATAGTGTACGTCGCGAGAATCGTCGTGGCAAAATCGGAGAATCATGGGCGAAGTCATAGGTAAGGATAGCTCAACAACGCAGCACGTCACCTTTCATTTTTTGCGTTCTCGTAACGGCTCGCTACCTGTTGCGCTTCCATACTTACACTATCAATCCCGTATACCTACATACATGGCATTGTGTATACACGTATATATCTATATCTATATACTGTGTGCTCAAATCTATAAAATTCTTTTACAGAAATCTTGAAAGTGGAAAACACTTATCTACAGCAGGATGGCATGACGGAAGTTGTTGTTGGTAAGTTTGGTGTTTACGTATTTTTTCTTCTTGCATTTCTCTGTTTATACTTTAACTGCTCATATTTCTTACAGCTGACCTATTAGGCAAAAATGATACTGATGGTTCTTTTATTATACCTGAGATAATAAACGCTGATGATGGTAATGTAATAATTTATTGTGGCTCCCATCTATGGATGAAATTAATTCTAATTCTTTTTTTTTTATATTTACAGTGCTTGCACAAAATGGTCAAATTATACAAATTATTGGAGATTATGAGTGTGTTACTTGTCACCGTATTTTTCCAAGTGAAGATGTAAGCATAATTATTGTACCACAGCTTTATAATAAAATTAATATGGATAGAATGATTAATCTTAAATATTCTTGTCTTACAGATGCTAAAAGAACATCTACAAGTATGTAGAGAAGAAGATGATGATGCTGATATTTTAGAGTTAGGTAGAATGGATGATATAGAATCAGAGGAAGAAGATGAAGACGATGAAAGTCAAGTTGATGATCCAGATTATAATGTTGATTCAAGTCCATCAGGTATTAATGTTTATCACTTCATTTAAAACTTGTTATGATTGAAGAATGTTTATAATAATTGTAATGTAAATAATCCTTTTTAGATTCTCACAGTTCTAAGAACAATAATAAAAAAATACCAATTAAGCCAGTATCGGAAGGTCAATGTCACTGTTGTGCAGAAGATTTAAAAACAGCTCATTCTGGTGGTCCTTTCAAGTGCACTCATTGTGATATGTCATTTAAAAAGTCATCTTCTCTAGAAAGACATTTGGTAGTTGTTCACTGGGAATCAGATTCATGTACATGCAACGATTGTGGTTCAACTTTTCGAGATAAAAAAGCTCTAGATAAACATCGCTATACAACACATGTGAAAACCAACAAAGTGTATAAATGTGATAAATGTGATACTTATTTCTCAAGAAGCTACCACTTAAATCGTCATAAACAGCAATCAGGATGTCATGGAGACACTACTAATAGCTTTTCATGCCAGGTACACCAAAATATTCATTTGTATTTTATAATTTATTACTTGGAATAATCTACAATCAATTGTAATATATAGGTTTGCAATAAAGTATTCACTCGTAAAGATAATTTAAGAGAACACTTGCGAACTCATGCTGGAATGCCACAAAGAAAGAAGAAATCATGTCAACTATGTCCAAAACAATTTTATACTAATCAACAATTGATAATTCATCAACGTGTGCATACTGGAGAAAGACCAATAGAATGTGACCTGTGTCCTAAAACCTTCTTATCTACACTAGCAATGAAAAAACATCGTAGGGTCCATACTGGAGAGAAACCTTTTGAATGCAAATATGTAAGTTGATTTGTTTGTGATTAAATCAATTATAGAATTTCCATATTCATATTATAAAGCTATTGAATACTTTAATTCCAAGCACTCGTTAAGGATTTGAAGAAATTAATATTTGTAAGTCGAACCAAATTTGAGGTGTTGCTATTTGTTAAATGTAAAATAGTCTTTTTACTTTACCATATGTATTATTATGTATAATAGATTTTGATAGATATTTTATTTATTATTAGACAGTATCAATTATTTAGTTTTGTGAATGGACTTTATTTTTTTAAATTTGATAAATATTATTTCTTATGTTATTGTAATCGATATATATTATCCCTAATTAGAATATGATCTAAAAAATGGTATTATTTTATAACTTTCAGTGTCAGAAAAAATTTGCAGCAAGAGAAACATTAAATCGTCATCAAAGAACTCATACAGGAGAAAAACCTCATATTTGCCAGTACTGTAACAAGTCTTTTATCCAAGCAGCTCAATTGAGAGCTCACATATTTCATCACACTGGAGAAAATGGATTTTATTGTGACATTTGTGGAAAAGCTTTTAATCGCAAAGCACGTCTTACCAATCACAAAAAATTTGTCCATGAAGGTGCAACCCCATTTAAATGTGAAACATGTGATAAAGCTTTTACACGAAAAGAGGATCTGTCCAAACACATAAATCTCCATGCTGGAATCAAACGTATGTTCTTATAATAATTAAAAATTTGTATAGAATAATAATTTAGAAAATATAATAAAGTTAATATAATTTATTTTCAGCTCATAAATGTGACACTTGTGGAAAGTGTTTTGCTGCTAAGTCATCATTACAAGCTCACATGAACACTCATCGGCGAGAACCCCCACAGTCATGTGCTGAGTGTGGTAGAGCATTTATTCGTCAAGATTGTCTTATGCGTCATATACGTGCCAAACACAGGGATCTTTTAGAAGATGTATTGGGTGAAGCCGAAAAGAAGCATTTACAATTACAAATGTTTAATATTGCTTATATTGCTTCTGAGAAAATGAAAACAGGAGAGACAAATATTATGTCAACAGATGAATTGATGAAAGCTATTACAGAACTTTTAACAATTCTTATTGAAAAAGAAACACTAGAAGTATGTTAAATTACACATAAACATTATATTTTCAAACCTCTTTTCAAATTCAAAAATATAACATAATTAACTTTTTAATATATTTTAGTTATTTGGTTGGTTGCAATCACCATTACAAGATGTATTGGAAGCTGTTATTCGGCGATGTGGACATGAACCCCTTACAGCAGATAGTGATTTATCATTGCCGGACCGATTGAGAGGAAATGTTAAACTTTTATTTAATGCTGTCATAGAAGATGAAAATGTTAAATCACTTTTAACAACACAAACAGTTGATGAGGTGATTATGCATGTTCTTAAGATATCACAGACCAACAACAAGCTAAGTCACCAAGAAGCTGAAGAATAACAATAAAAGACAATTTTTTAAATTATATACCACAGTGGTATACAAAAATTTTTATAAAATATTGAGGCTGGAATTAAAAACGATTTTCTTGATTATTTATATTTTTAGTATAAATGACTTAAACATATATTTGGTTTGTATGCATATTTTTAAAATCATTTTTCGCGTATGGATCATTAAAATAAACTATGGTTTCTAAACAAAATTTTGATAGACCCTTTTACAGGATACATAGTGCCTTATGATGAATAGATTAATGTTTATTTTATTTTTATCTTGATTGTTTGTTTCTTATAAAAAAAATGATTTACAACAAAATAGATGTATATATTTGGTATATACTAGTTTTACTTTAGAAAGATAAGTTACAGTTTTATAGTAATGTACAAAATAATAGTTGTGATTTTACTGTTATAAATAAATACAAAAATTTAATTTAAACTGTTTCATGTTTAATTATTTTTATTATCTTTTAGATGCTTGTTGGTAAGAATAATTTATTTTCTAATTTACAATAAATTTTTAATGACTGATTTTTATTAAACAATTCATGACTTGTACCTTAATACCTTAATTTTTACAACAAAATTTATTTGTCTTTTCCAATTGCCCAACCCTGTTTAATTACTTTGCTGATGCCAGGTCCATTGTATACAAGTACTAGTAATCCTGCAAGAGTAAGAGCAGAAACAAGGTATAGAGCAACAAAACAAACTTTTGGAACAATGGGTCCAACCACAATTGGTCTAGCATAATCTACAATGATTGCTTCCAAGCCCCTGAAAAGATATTATATGTTTTCACCAAATTCAACATATGAAATATTTGAAAAACAACCTTTCTTTAATCTATTATTTAAAGTTTGATTGAATAAAATAATAATTACCAATGAACATGTATCACGGATAGAACAGCCAATAATCCATCGAGAACCGGACTATCAAGCAGTAGACACAGAGGAAGTACTGGTATGAGTGCTGCTGCCACAATTCTTTCAAGTTTCCACAAATTCACATGATCTCCATGTGTACTTTGAGATCTTGTTTGAATCAAACTGTTGGCAGTTATCTTTGTCAGCTGTATGAAATGTCAAGAAATTATTTGTATATATAACAATGCTATCTATTTATAATGACAAAATAATATTTATCAACCTGAGATAAAGTTGGGCAAAGCGCATTTTTGAAAGTTATTGGCTTAGGTAAACAGCTTAATTGTACTGAATACGTTGGTGCGGCAAGTCTTGTTGAGTAGTATCGCAAGGCTGAAATATTTCCCTGCTTCACCACTGACCCTTAATAATTAACGTTATAAAATATTTTTTTACTTAATAACTTTGTCGTTATGTCAAACAACATAAATATTACTTATGTAACCAATGAAAAGAACCTTTAAAAATTATTTTATACTCACTTGACAGCCCTGTCAGGTTTCGTAAAGTCGTAAGATTAGCGATTCTTCCCAGCATTTTACTTAACCTTTAAAGTAATTTAATATTATTATTCTTACGATTGAACTATTATTTCTTACAGTTGAATATTTATTTACTTTTTCAATACCGGGAGATAAATCTGCAAAAATGTCTAGAATTGACTGCACACTGATGGCTGCAGACTTCTGAGCGATTCTCAGTGATCGTAACGCCACCTCTACCAGGGTTGCCAAATTTATTAGGATAATTTCAAATTGAAATTATGAAACTATCATCTAACAAATAACATTAGAAACAAAAAAGAAAATTTAAGTAAATTTTTTGCTAAATTTCTCTATTGAAATATTATTGATAATTTTACGAATTAATATAATAAAACCGCTCCGTTTTCAATAACTAATACGATCGTTTGAAATCAGCTAATTATCCATACCATACATATATATGTACATACACAATAACACGTAAGTATATACCCACAACAAAACTGGCAACACTGTTTGTGATTCGTGTTTATGGAATTTATAAGGTTATATTTGTTCTTGTCAGTGGATTGAGTATTTATAAGTCTAACTCTCTTTACATTAAATTATTCTTAAATTAGATTTAAGTACTATGTTATTCTTGAGACAATGACTAGGGGTAACCCAATAATAATTACAAAACTTTATACAAATTTGAAAGGTATGTATAAAATTCTACATAAAATTATAGTATGTATACACATACAATACTTAAAAATTTTATTTTATGATTGATAAACTTTATATAACCTTTTGAGCTCAATCTTATCTATTTATAGAATGCCTTTTAAATTTCACTTGAAGAAAAGCCGCCAGTACAATGTTGTATCCAAAAATCAGTATGTAATATGTGTTGAATTACTGGACTCAACATCAATAGAATGTACTCTGAGTATTGATAGTCTTGGTCAAGAATGTTTGACCAATGTAACACAAAGACTTGGCTTAGGCCAACCAGAATTTTTTGGCTTATGTTATGTTTGTCGACATGGAACACCATCTCCTCGTTGGGTGGATATGGATAAACCTTTAAAAAGGCAACTAGAAAAGGATGCTAAAGGTTTCAATTTATATTTGCGTGTTATGTTTTACATCACAGATGTTCAGTTCATTCAAGATGAAATGACAAGGTATAAAATCATATATTTCAGTGATCAAACATCAATTTTCCATTTAGATTTTAAATACAAATGATTCAAACTGTTTATATTTATTAGGTATCATTATTATCTTCAATTGAAAAGTGACATTTTAGAAGACAGAATTCATTGCCATCCACAACAAGCTACTGTATTAGCAAGTTATTCTATGCAAGCAGAATTTGGCAATTTTGATGCAGAAAGACATCGAACTGAATTTCTTCAGCAATATACTTTTTTCCCAAAAGTAATAAAATATTGTATATAGCAGTATAGTAATTACAATTGTACTTACATCATTTAGATAAATTTAATTAGCATAAAACTAATGTTTATTTTTTTTATAGTCAGTAATCGAGGCTGAACCAGGTGGACAAGAAGTACTTTTAAATAGTTCACTATGTCAGTATAAAATGATAGCAGGTGTTACACAGGCAGCAGCTGAAGAATACTATATTACAATGGTTATGCAATTAGAAGGATATGGACATGAAACATTCTCTGCTAAAGTAATCAAATGGTTTTATTTGTCCTTTAAATTATTAAAATAGTTAAATCATTACCACATTTATACTAAATTTGCTTATTTTATTTTAAATTTTTCAAGGATGAAACCAATAATGAAGTTATTCTTGGTATTTCCATTAATGGTATTATGGTTTGTTATCCCAGTACACAAGCTACTCAATTTTATAGGTAAATATTGGTTGCATAGAATAAACATAAAATAGTTGAATAAATTTTTATTGCATATTATAAATAAAATTCGTATTTATGGTTAACAGATGGAAAGACATAAGTAATGTTATTAATCACAAAAAAACATTCAGAATAGAATGTCAAACTGAAGTAGAGTATGCAAAGCAATTTTCATTTAGAGAGTCACGAAGTGCAAAGTACATGTGGCGATTATGTATAGCACAACATACATTCTACATGCAGCATCAACAAACGCAGCCTCCAGAACGCCATACTAATGGATATTTTGTAAGTACGATTCTAAATATTTACAAAATATAGGTTATATATTGAAAACCGTTGGTTGCATTGAAAATTGCAGTTACACTAATGTGTATTTTAATAATTTAGGATACTGAAACTAATGACTCGAGTGAACAAACTCCGTCCGTTAATTTGGATACTAATGGAACGGAAGATTACACTCGCTGGACGAGTTATAACGATCTCTCTACTTCGCCATGTCCAGTTGTATCTGTTTCTACAACAGATATAAATAATTTACGTGCCTTGCTGCCTTCATATAGACCAGCACCTGATTATGAGACTGCTGTACAAATGAAGTACAATAATGGTGGGAATAATTCACAGCCTTATTATGCTAACCAATCCACTATTGTTGGAGCAGATTTATGTCTTATTGGTAATGTTGTGAATCCAAACAGATACTAAACACAAATTTTCATAAATCAATTATATATTTTGAGATTATTCAAAAGAATATTCTTTGACTCATTTGTTTACTCAGTTCTAACAATCGATTTTTATGTACAAAAATTTATTTTAACATTATTTTTTTTAATAATACTTTATTTTATAACTGTGTGATGTATTAGTTTAGTATTAAAAATATTTTTAATAATCAAAATGCTTCGAGTATTTACAGAATTGATGCTTTTATAAAAAAAAAAGATACACATAATTTATAAGATTTATATGACATGAATAATTTTTAAAAGTATGTACACAATTTATTATAGAATTTTAAAATTCATTAAAGATAAAGTTATAAAAATTACAATATGTATACAGTATTTACATGAATAAACAAAAAATTAATATGTAATCAGTGCTTTCATAAATTGTGTTTTCATTGTGAACAAAACCTAACTCTGCAATTAAATAATTTTCTGTATGACTTCAAACAAAGCTGTAGGTTCTGGTTTTTCAGCTACTCCATCAACCTTAATTCCTGCATTTTTCAAAGCTTCTTCAGTTACAGGACCAATTGCAATAATTTTAAAATTTTCAAACACAGTCTTGTTATTAGACAAGACATTCATCATATTATTAACAATTGATGGACTATAGAATACTAATATATGTGGTGATTGACTTAAAGCTTCATTTAATGCCTCTTCTAAAAAATGATGAGCTTTTGTCTTGTACACAACAATTTTTTTTACTTCCATTTTATTGTTTGATAAAATTTGTGGTATTGTATTCCTTGCAATGTCACTGCATGGAAGTAGCAATGGCTTTTCACAGTTCTCTTTCATACTGTTTACAATGAAATTAGCTAAATTCTTGGCATTACCAGAATCAGAACCAAATATATTAATTAAGCCAACTTGTTCCTTTGCAACAAATTCTGTTGCTTGACCAATACAAAATGTTGGTTTTTCTAGCCATGGTTCCATAGAAAATGGATTTTGTACTTTCGTCATAGATATAGCTGCAGCTGCTCTTGGACTTGTTAGTATTAAACCTTAAATATTGATAAATAAAATAATTATACATGAATAGATGATATAGATGGGATGACAATAGTATTATTTAAAAATCCTGTTACCACTATAAGATTCCGAATCAAGTAAATTATTCCGCAAATCATCTAGATTAATGAATTCAAAATGTAGTACTTGCAATATTTCACATTCAAAGCCATGTTCTATCAGACATTTTTTATACTGATTTTCATTGTTATCCGTCTCACTTGAAACTCCAGTACATAACAAAACTTTTATTTTATTAATACAAGACATTTTTGGGGTACTAAAATTTTCTTTGTAACACTTACAAATGCAAAATCCAATTTAAGCTTTAGTCTATAGTCTAGCTAGTACTTGCTAGTACCAACCGCTCACTCATTGTAGGTTATGTACAGAAAACTTTCTGTAAATAATTTACCGATTCACCCGCAATTCGCTATACTGTATATACATATAATACATGATATATATGTATGTACATACATCATATATATGAAACTCCTCCGTGACATGCTCGTCATTTAAAATTTATAATAATTATCGGAAAAAGTTCTGCCATAATATAGGTATAGGTGTATAGGTTTTTATTATCGCGTACGGACTTTTTTTGCTAATATATTTTTATTTCTATTTTTCCATTTTTTTTTTAAATTAATATAGGCGTTTCAGTTATAAAAATAAATCTAATATATATTTTAAATCTATACTTTATTATTTCCTTTATTTCCTGTATAGACATTATATCTGTTTACGATTTATATATTTTAAGAATCTATATAAATTAATACATTTTTTTAATTCTTAGATTTTCATTTTAAAAATTTTTAGACTGAACAATTATTATATAAAACTTATTTTTGTTGAATTATTTAATTTTAATTTAGAAATTGTTTCATAATTATTTTTTTTTTTATAACAATACATACTTATTAAAAATGTTTGTATAAAAATATGGTAATTTTTTTTATTAGTATTAGTACGTACGATAATAATTGTTTTCATACAATTTTCATTTTATTATTATAAGTTTAGTTTTGATTATCAATTTAGGTATTATAATTGAGTATGTACTAAATATTTTTTAGATCAATTCTTACAATAAAGCAAAGCATGTTTTTAATAATGAAGTTTTTCTTTTTTAGTAAATATTTAAAAGAGAAAGATAAACAAAGTTATTAGTTTGCATAGTATATTTACTAGGTACAGGTTTATTAAAAACAGACTTTATCTACTGTGCATGTACACACTTCTGATACATAAGATATTAAATTTGATAAAGGATTATATTTGGACATGGGTTGGTATATAAATATCAAGTCACTAAGGTATTGTAGAAAGTCTGCAAAAGTACTGACAGAGTGATCAAGTTTTTTTTACAATGAGTAAGAATAAAAATTATTATTAATATTTTAAAGTTATTGGATTTTTCTCAAAAATTATTAAATGTTATAAAATTTGATTTATATTTGTTTATATTTAGAATTTCAAATTTTACTCATTATTTTGATGAGTATGCTTAAGTCCTGGGTTGAAGCAAGGCCTATGGATAAAGTGGATGAATGTTTATTCACATGCGACTACTGCTTTAAGGTATATAAACTTTTATTTATATAAAAACGACATTTTTATATTCTGGATAGATTAACAAATGATTTTTTACAATTAAATAGGGTGAAGTGCTTTTGAGTTGTGCCAATCAATGTTTGGTAACATGGGATAATATGAATTATCCATGGACTTTAATTTGTCCCTATTTTGGCTATATGGAGTTTGATAGAAGATAAAGTGTAAAAAAAAAAAAAATAAATCAAGTTGAATAAATATATAAATTGCCAACTAAATGGTTTTTTATACTTTCATAGAAATGTTCTTTCCTAAAAAAAGTAAGATATATATCTATAATCTATGTAATTATTACCCATCAAAATCGGGTCACTCTAAATTGTACAGAAGCAAACCTTTTGTACAGTGAATTCCTCAAATATTGAAAAAAAATTAAATTTAAATTGTCAATGTGCTTTAGGTTTTACTGATTTAACTTTTTTCAACTTTTTAAGTCCATTTATGTTTGTTTTCAGCAGATTCCAATATGCTTGCTGAAATTTATTTACATCCTTAGAATGTATCTGAAAGTTAAATATAATTATGTAATTGATTGATTTTGATGCTAAGTAGTTAAGTTAAAGTGTATAGTAATATTCTAATATATATAGGGTACTAATTATTGGAAACTACTAATATTTTATTTATGAATTCAATAAAATTATAGTGCTAAATAAGTATTCCTTGATTTTTTTCAAATAAGAGTTTTAATGTTTTTTTTAAATAAAATTTTTATTCTACTTACAATAGTTGAGAGTTTCTTGGATTTATGAACAGCCCGCACTAAACAAAGGTACTCGGGTGGTGGTGGCAGAGGTGCTCTGCCCTCCCTTGGTTCTGGTTTGTTGTGTCCATTGACTATATGAACATTAAATATGTATGAACAGTTTATATTCATTAAAAAATATCCTTTAAAACTTCATCTTATGGCGGTTTGTTTACTTACATCGTTTTATTGTAAGTGACACTGAGCCTGCCACTCGTGATTTTTCAAAGAGTTTATTGAGCTCCACTAAAAACTAAAAAACAAAAGAAATTATCGAAATTGAAGATTGTACTATCAAAAAATAAATTAATGATTCTGTGATAGTTTACCGCGTCATTCTCTAACAAAACCATTCCGAGACCGTAGCATATGTCGTCGACGTCTGCACTACTGGCGTCAAACAAATTCAATGATTTTGGAGGTTAGGATCATCCATTCACGCGTGCTAAACAAATACATATATATAGTAAGTATATACATCGACTGCATCAAGCACCTATATAGCCTATAGCCAATCATGTTACATTACATTACAATATTAGGTACTACATACTTACTAGTATAGCACAAGTGCGGGGGCTCTTATAGGTGCACCTAGTGCAGTCTTAGGTGACTGACAACAAAACAAAAATTTACTGAAATTGTCTTACTGAATTTGACTATAACTTTTAATAATTAATAATTTGCTCCAAAATGGTTGAAACATCAGCTATAAATGTTGAAGTAATAAATAAATCGGAGTGTATTTATAAGAATACTTTAAAAAATGAAGGAAATGATTTGAATTCATTAATTTCCAATTTAAAATCCATGCAACAAAAAGTAAACGAAGTTCTTACGAAACTCGTTCAGGTTGAACAGAGCTCTAACCAAGGTGAGTTGAATAAACTTTTCTTTTTCATCTTTTGTATCGTCGTAAAAATTTTTTAACATGAATTTTCGTCTTTTTTCTAGGAAAAAATTTAGACGATGACGCATCTGAAGAAGATGATGACGATTCAGATGATGAGGAGGAAAATTCAAAACCAAAAAAATCCAAATATAAATGAAAATATTATCGATTCCGTACAATTAAAAACAAATGTAAATATTTTATAACTAAATAAAGAAACTAAAATTTCATAATTTAAAAATTCAATAAGTATTTATAATTTATTTTTCTACGCTACAAATATGTGTTATCCGTTTTTCAAGATCTAAAATGCAGAGTATTACGCTATACATATACTCTCGATCTTTTTATCGTTGGGATACATTTACAGACATGCATATAGGATGCTATCTACCTAATCAAAAGTAAACATTCATAAAATCACAGAAAATTAGCTTTTAATCGTACGCCAGACAGCTTTAATGCTTAAGATAGTGAAATCGTACTGGAAATTAAAAAAATTATGTTCGTAAATGCTCAACAGGCGCTCTAAAGCTGTAGTGAGTGAGTAGGTATAGAACTTGGAAAGCCGCAATTACGTGAATGGCAGGAAGCCCTGATATACGTGAATGTAAACAAAAACCGACAGGGAGAAGAATATTGCACTCTAAAAGGACGGATACAACATACTATAATTGGTAATTCAATTGTTATTAATTCACTATCAGATTAAAAGTTATGCTCAATAATCTTCTAACATAAAATGGTCGAAATTAAATTACCGTTTTCTAACCTTATTTAAGCGGCGCTTTAATTAGCTCAATTATTAATAAACTACGGAATTCAGGATGTTGTTCATTCCTTTTTACAAAAAAAATTACTTTCAGATGAAAGATGTCGACAACTCTATCGAATCAAGCGCAAATTCGATACGTTATAGAATGGTTCCAAGAGTGGTCAGAAATGCAAAGAGACGATTTTGTGGGTATATTACTAGAAAGATGCAGTAGTTCTTCAGGACTTGTAAATGGTTTACTTACTGGTATTGAAAATCTTGGAAAAGAAAATTCCAGCAGACCACCAAGCCTTTTCCAGTGTCGTATTAAGCTCTTTCGAGAGTGGAGTCAAAATTGGTCGGAACAAGAAAAGGAGATGTTGGTAACTTCAATCAAACATATGGATCCTAAGTTTGCTGAAAAATATGAGCAGAGGCTTACTGAAGGTAATGATGGTGAAGCAGAAAAAGCAGAAGAAGAATCATAAGAGATAAAGACTACATTGTATTTTATATATAAAGATGTAAAATTTGTTTGATTTTTTAAAAAAGAGAATGCGAGAGACAAAGAACTGCTATTTTTGTGATCGATATACGTTCTATGAAATAATGAGATAGCCCTTCTTGGCATCTATCTAGTCTGTCATCGGTTTTTGTTAATCATCAAACACATTCCACTAAGACAGTACTTCACAAAATCATAATTATGTATTATTTATTACTTTATATATATTACATACTTTCATTTATATTATAATCTACCTTAACTCATACACTGGTAGAAATTTTTTTTTAATTTACAAAAATTATTTTAAAATGTTATTTAAACTCTGTTATCAAAAATACTGTAATATTACTTTTACATAATAAAATTGAATGAAATTAAAAACTAATAAATTATCACTGTTTTGTTAGTTTTATGTTTATTATGTTAACTTTCCACCAGTGTATAAATTTATTTTTGAAGACAGTTTAGTAGACGCACAAATACAGTAGAAATTTCAGCTTGCAAATACATTGCAGATTAACATAATCAATTACTAACATTTGTTATTCCATGTATTACATATCACAGACCCATACTAAAATTTGGTAATTACATGCCAGTGCCACTAACATTACATCACTATGTGGTTTGGCAGTCTTGTTACGCTTGAGCAATTGTTATTTCATTGTAGTATATTGTCGTTTTAATTGTTATTAATGTACGACGCAACATCGCGACAATATTGAAATCTCGCGATACAATATAAAGTGAAACTTTTAATTACTATATTTTCGCGCGTATTGCTTAAATAAATAAAATATAAATATCATTTACTGTGTGAGAGCGATAGGCCCTATTACACTTGAGTACAATAAAAGCTTTATAAGCTTAAAATATTGATAATTATCTCCTCCCTCCCGTTCCTATTTTATATTTATAAGGAATTTTGTGTCTGCTTCAACCATTTGGTGCAAATTGATCTAATAGCATTCTGACCGAGTCTATCAGCTTCTTTCAAAATTTTTCTAATATCTTGAGCTCTTTGATGTTTAACAGCAAGAAGATAAGCAGCTTTTAACTGTTTGCTTTCTATGTACGCACTTATCTGAAAAATATGAAAATAAAATTATATCTGTTATTTCATTAGAATAAAATATTAAAATAGAAATAATACCTTCAATTCGACATCATTAATTAATCTAATTAAAGAATCAATCCGATCTTTGAAATCAGAATTTGACTCAATTTGAAAATTGTGAAGTAGCAGCTTCACGCAATGCGTTAAGACACGATCAGATATAGCCTGTGAATCGGGTGCTCCTGAACTTCTGCAGCACTTAATTAGCTGCTCTATTGAGCTTATTTTCTTTTCTAATGCTAATACATGACCAGCTAAAGAATATACCTTCTGTGCACGCAAATTATAATCTGTAAAGACAATTATTTTATAAATATGTTAGTAATTTAGTTCTATGCTTTCACTAATACATAATAGATCATTGCATTACCTTGCATTATCCTGAAAGCAATTCCAAAACCTTCTTCCGCATCTCGACCGCACAATATTGCCAGCACAGCAAGACGAGTTTTCTGCTGCTGGTTTCCAAACAATGTTGGCAGTTCTTCGGAATGTGCATTATCCGTATCCATGTCGAGTAAATGTTTTAAGTATGGGCCAACAGATCGACCTTCCTTTTCCGCGTTGCCTAAAAATTTAGCTATCTCCAATTGCCTAGATATCGTGTTCATATGCTTGTCAATTTCGGAGGGTTCCATTTCCATCGTAAGCCCTCCGTGAGGACCGCTGTGAGAAGAACTTATACTTTTTCTCCGTTTCTTACTTAAATTTTCTACGTTTAGCTCCGTTTCCAAATGTTTTTGTGCTTCAATTAGAAAATGAGATTTGGAACACAAATCGACGTAATCCCGCGCATCGTTTTTATAAAATCGTATACACGTCATCGCAGCTCTGATGAAATCTCTCATGAATAATTGCAGATGATAGAGTGTGTGAAGGAATTGTTTTTTGTCGAGACTATGACAAGTATAGACTAAATATTTTTTCCATGTTAAAAGACTGGCGTCGTCAGATCTTATAGCATCAAGAAGTTTCTGGACATTCCCCATATTTAAACAACGCAGATACACTGCATTGAAAAACAGCTCGGGCTCAATGTTGTTTTCTAATAAAAATCCTAAGCACTTATAGAATTCCTCATGCTTTACAAAAAACTCCAAAATGGAATTGGAGCTTCCATATGTCAAAAGATAGTATAGGCTCTCCTCATAATAAATACTACGCGAGTTCCAGTTGTGAACAAAAGAGCACTGGCCTTGACTTATGACCTTCAGGCTATTCAACGTCGTTATGATTTCCTGAGCTACGTTCGACTTAGACTGAACAGTAGTTTGAGAATGATCAGGATTTAATTGACTTTGGTTTTCCAAAATTTGTAAAATTTCCACAAGCAAAGGAGGATCCTTGACTGGCCGACTTTTGATCGTTTGTCGTTTACGTCCAGGCGAGTCATTCTTTGCACTTTCTGACTTTCGCTGCTTTTGAATCTCCAATGAATCCTCGCTACTTCTACTGGCATATTCGGTATCCGGATAAGACAAAAGGACCCAATCGTCAAAATTTTCGTATAAAACTTTTTCTAAACAGTGAGAGAATTTCGTTCTGGCTCGATCCAAATAACCCACCTGTAAAATTGATAGTAATCTTGAAGCCTTGAGCAAAGTCAATAAACTAATGAAAATAGAGTATAAAATTTACCTTCAAACAGGCTTTACCCCAAGCTGCCCAAACTCCTTGAGTATCTAATCCTGACTTGGTGCTGACATCCAACGCAAGGGTCCACTGTTCTTTTTCTGTGAGTAGATCACGAAGTTTCCTCAATGCGTGCTCATCCAGGCTGTCATCCGATGGTATGAGAGCGAGACAGTCAGATTGAACGAGCGTAGCAATAAGGTCGACTTGAGAAAGAAAACGGTCGCAATGAGCCAATCCAGCATTTAGACCGAGTTTAGCACATTTGACCTTAACTGCTACCAGCAACGATCGAATCATCTTGATGATTAAAGCGTGATCGATCTCAGGATTAACGCGTCCACCAGTCACTGGCTGTAGTAGTCTCTTCATTTCATCACATCTATCAAGGAGGAAACTATGGGGAAAAAATGGTTATACCTGATAATGCATATTTTGTTTTACATCAATTTTTCGAATTTTTGTCATTTACCTTGCATAAGCTTTATGATCAGAATGAAGACTAAGAATGGCTAGACACAGAGATATATTAGGAGCGTATTCGAACGAGAATTCTTCTCTGACAGTCTGATTGTGCGTTTCATCCGTTGTAAGTTTCCAATATTCTAAAGCCACACTGCTCGCCGTCGAGGCCTGCATTTGAAGTACCGTTTGCTTTTTGCAGTCGTCACAGACTCTCACAAGAACTGATTTAGGATAACCATTGACTTGCATTCGTTGCTGAGAGCATGCTGCACACACTACTCGACCACATCGTCGACAATGATGTCGTCGATTGAACATTGAAAATATAACTGCTTTACAGCAATTGCACTCTCTAGCCTAAAAGATAACGATATCATAATAATCATAATAGATATCTAGAAATAAATTAAGTTCATCATAACTATTTCAATTATACCTTGTCATTGGGAATCCATTCCTCCTTCGTCGGTACATTTACTGGCATCACGAATTCGTCGCTTTTACTTTCATTATCTGAAGAAGATGCGAGAATTGAAGAATCCTTAGATTTAGTGTCTATGCCATCTCGCTGCAGAGACACTCTAAAATCCAAAGACTTGCCTGCATAGAACCTGACTATTTTGTCAAAACTTTCTATTGTGATATCAGCCTTTTGAAGATTATCAGATCGTTGAATAACGTTGATTATTTTACGAAGATTTTCAAATTTACAGTTCATGAGCAGTTGCTCCAGCATCAAAAGCGGTTCTTTTATCAATTGAATGTAGTGAACTCTGTCTTTAGGCTCTAATTGATCAAGAATTTCTACGCCAATTTGAGCTTTATGATACATAACTGCCTTCTGAGCTTCACAGTTCTCAAGTACATATTCAATAACGAATTTCATAGCCCTGATTGATTCCAATCTTTTGAGGACGTTTTTACACATTTTTATGGATTGCCTTATTGGAAGCGCTGTCAATAACTAAAAAAAAACAACAAAATAGAATAAAATGTTATTATTATAAGTGCTTGGAAAATCATTAAAATAAATAAAAAGCTAGTTACTTACTTTGCGGGCATTTTTAAAATCCGATTCATCGTTTTTCAATAAACCGATAAGAAGATCTTGTGTAACTAACGATTGTATCTCTGTAGAAAATGATTGATATTCTAACCATTCAAGACATAATTCAAATTTATCGACTTCTATGAGCGATTGGATTATGCAAACTGGATCAGTTTTCTCAGTACAGTATACAACGTCGTACCAAGTGGCCTCTCTCGCATTTAGTTCCTTATTCTTACAATAAGGTAGCATTTTATAGAAAACAGTAACTCTACAGAGTGTCTCGTTCATTTTTAATCTGCAGTGCGATGGAAGTTTATGCTTATCTTTATGGTGCAGTGCATGAAATAAAGCATCCTGGCATAAGTGAACAGGCCATTTATTTATATTGGAAAGTATGGTCTGTGCTAGAATATTAATATCTTTGATCTGATAAATGTATTGTAACAACTTTTCCGCAATCAGATTATCTTCCATTTTATAAATCAACTGACATAATAGCTTATCTTTTAAACATTGAATTTCCGTGCATTTCATCAGCAATTTACTTGGCAGAGCATTTATGATATCGAGACAGTCTTCAATTCGATCGTCCTTTAAACATTTCTCCAAGTACAGCCACAACTCGTTCAACGACAAATTTTCCTGTAAACTAGCGAGAGTTGGATTGTCGTCGAATAACGCAGCAGCTAGGGTTAAGATCCACGGAGAAGTAGAATTATTTTCGAAACAGGCAGTTCTCTGAAGATTATCACAACCACTTTCAAGCATGGATGAACTTTCGTCGTGAACGCGCTTAACCAAGTAAGAAAGCAGCCAACAATGTCCTTCCAAGTAATGCAAAACGTTGGGTTTTATAGATCTTGAAGACCAGCTTGAAGAAGTGTAATAGCTAGAACTCATACTTCGTTTCATCGCCGATTCTGTTTTCGGCAAATTAACTTTTTCATATTTGACAAGTATTTCATATGAAGTAATGGCTGGCTCATATTTATTAATAGTTTTATCTGATTTGCTCAAGTAATCGCTTACGGAAAATACATTTTGGCACAATTGGTTGTGATGTACATTACTATAATCTAAATTTGATGCATTTTTTTCTACAAACTTTTCATAACGCTCTACTAATTCCGGTAGTTGTATAATGCACTTGGAATCTTTATTCTCCAGGATATTACATTCTGATTCTTTTTTAGAGTAACATTCGAGGTAATCACACAGTCCTTGATTTAAATCTTTGTTAAGAGATTGAGGATAATAAATCTAAATAAATAAAAATATACAAATTAATTTTTTTTTTTTTGTTTCACTGCAAATGATAAATCATTAATAACCAATGAAATACTTACATGAATTGCTGGCGTTTCATGAAATTCATTTGCCATAGCAAAGATTACACGAGGGTCATGTATAAGATCTAAATCTTGCCATACAACTTCATTGAGATCTTCAGTACGTGAAAAAAATTCCAGTTCCCACGACATACAGCCAAGTAATTTGGATCTTAATGTTGCTAAAGAAATGCGTCCTAAGTCCCCTACATGATAGTAGATCGACGATAACGAAATATAATGTCTAAGAGCGCTTAAAGGTGGCTCAGTCACCCAAAGAGTTAGCTGAGCATGTAAAAACAGTAGATTCCAAAGATTCAAGAAGAAAGCTAAAGTATGCTCGCCAACAGACAATTCACTCAAATCTAAAAATTCTAAAATTGTCGTTTTTTCTAAAATTTGCTGTATTTCACTATCTTTGGAAAGTTCATCTAAATTCTTGTTTGTTATACGTGCACGATCTGGATATAATCGCTTAATAGTTTTAAGTAATTCTAATAAAATATCTGCTACACACTGATTTGGATCTTGCATTTTGTGATCATCAGTAACCTAAAATACAAAATAGCGGTTCGAAATAAATAAATAAATAAATAAATTTCAAGCATCAGCAAATTAATGCTTACTTTATCATTCATATTTTTGTTAAGAACGATGCAGCCCCACGTGTCTCCGCACACAGTATGCAGCGAGTCATAGCAAGTAAGCTTAGGACAACAATTGACTAATATATTATGAACTAAATTAACTCCAAGCTTATTGGCTATGATTTCGAGACTTTCGGGCTCAATATTCAGGTCGAATATTTGATGTCCAAAATAGGAATCCAACGAGTCGCTCAGCAAAACCGTTTCAGTTCTAGCTAGTACTCCATCTGCAATTCAGTCGCAAAAAAATTACAAAATGACACAAAAGTCAACGTTAGAAGGAAAGAAAAACAAAGTATCAGAACTCACCAATAGGAACCTTCGAGAGCAGGGTGAGCAGGACCTGCAGATGCGCAAGGATTTTGTGCAGGTAACTCTGCGTATTTCCACAAAGGGCAATAATCTCGCGGAAGACCTTTTGAGCAGGCAAGGAAGTCGGGCCCTCACCGCTCATCTTATTATCTAATTTGTCTAGGATTGACTGGGTCGATTGGAATTGCTTGGTCTTGTCGGAGAGTTCTCGCCAAAAGTCCGTTTTCTCTCTCCGCTCCTTGATCCTAAGAGGTATTGCTGCATCACATAGAGCCGCCGGTACCGAACGGCTATTGGCCAATTGACCCTCGTGTACCAACTGGTATACATCCATAAAGTGCGCAGCGTGGCGCGTGCCCTCGAGGTCACGCGACAGTTTGAGGTACTTGGTAGCTACGTCCAGGAGGCTAGCTGAATTCTGCTGATTCTGCTGGACCATAGTCAATGCGAGATCGAGAACACATAAGGTCAAGATCTCACGAGCTCCAGCCGCATCCGAGCACAGCAAACGCGCATTAGATTCTTGAGAGGCCAGGAAGGTCTCCAACTGGTTCGCGATACGAGAACTCTGGTAGCCGCCATGAGCAGCTCGTCGAACATTCTGCAAATTTAATCGTTTTATAATTTTTTTTTTTTTTTTTTTTGTTATAAAATAATTTGAATTTAAAAATTTTTAATAGTCAACTTACCTCCAAGATTTGAAGTTCTTTGCTATTTTTAGTGGAATCTACGGTGTCTGAACTGTTCAATTGTTTCTTCATCTCATTTCGGAAATTTTGCATTGCCTTTGACAGACGAACTTGGCCGTCCAACGTCGTGTTTTTCATATTAAACATCTGTAAAGGAGTTAAAAATATTTATAAAGATGGCTTTCAAATCAGTGACAAAAATTAGTTTATCTTTAGTCATAATGTTATCGATTATAAATTTTGTAGGTTGTTCGATACTGTCATCTCAAAAGGTTAAAAAAAAACGTTTCCTTGAACTAAAACAGTTTTGCATGATTTTTTTTTATAGTCCACATATAAATTTTATTTATAGGTAGATTTGCAAGACACTCGAACATTTGTTATTTCTTCTGATGACGAAGATTATGATGCAGACGAAAGCGAAATGATTCGGCCGAAAGATATTGAGCACATTGAGTCTCTTGTTGAAGATAAAGAAAAGTACACACCTTTGCATTCTTACGTGGAGCGATACAACCGAATAATTTCTCCAGCCACAAGGAAACCTCTGAGAGGTATGTATTGATTAATCAACAGATTAAAGAAAGATCAAAACATCGTTACGTTTACTAATGACCAAATCGGTATTCTAGAGCAGATTTGAACGCGCTTATGCAAAATAATTTCCATATAAGAACGTTGCAATCAATGCTTGATTTTGAACGGCTAAAACGTAAAAGATTTAAACAGGAAAATCATGAGAGCAACGATTATTACGAGGAAGATGAATCAACAACAGAAAGTTTTTCCGGTGACTCTGAAAATCCACAAGAACTTGAAATCTCACCTACACACTCAACAACTAAGGCATCTACTTCTAGTGAATCATTTTCTTCAAACGCAGAAATCGAAACAGAGTCGGAAAATGGAACATCTGAAAATTTAATTTCAATTGAGACATCTTCGCCAGTTCCGACGACAATAAATGGATATTTTGAGAAAACTACTGCTATTATGCAAAATACCCAAAGATCGACGACAGATCGGGATAATCAGGAGATGACAAATTCAAATGACAAAAATCGACACACAGCAAATTACCAGGAAACTACTTTGCATACTGCTGATATATTGACGAGATTGTCGACTGAGTTTTACTCAAATACGACCAACACCGTTATAGCTTCTGACAATGAATCTGAGGCAACTTCCGCAGCCAATATATTCCATACAACTACTAAAGAAAGCACCATAATCTCTAGTAATCGACCCACAGAAAATTCTTCAGTAACGTCTCGTATAAGTACCGAAACAAGCACTCGAATTTCTACAGAAACAACGAAAACATTCACAAGTGAACCGTTTAATTTTACAACTAAGACAAAAGAACAAAATGATTCAGAAGAAAAGCGTACGCAAAACACAACCGTAACGCCTATCGAATCTACTAGTACAGATGAAACCGAAACACCTATGGAATATGAAAAGATATTTCCTGAGTACAGTTCAGAAATCGAAGAATTAAAAGCTAACAATTTCACATATAACTTCACTGACGATGAAATAGAAAAAACCTTAAAAAATTTAGCGAAAAAAACGTTCGACTTCAAAAAACCACGTAACTGTTCTGCGTTCGAAGGCTCGAAGTATGGCATTCAAGCTATTGAATGTGCAATATCAGATCTTCAACATGCTAAGAATCACACTGAAGCTAAAAAGGTTCTCGCAAAAGTATGGAAAATCGTGAAAGTTTGGCTGTGCATTTACGTTATTATCGCTATTCCTTGCTGGTGCCAAAAAGGTCAATTTTTTAAGTATAAGGCTATATATAGTTTTTTTTCAAACACAATCTTTTAATTTTCTGTATACTAGGTTGGTGCTGTTGCTGTTTTCGCTGTAAATTCTGCTTTCCAAGAAAAATCATCATGATTGAGAAAAAGTACTTTTCCGAAAATCCGCCAGGTATTCTTGTAGATACAACCAAAGACAAACAAAATTCTGCTGCACAGACCATCAAGTATGAGCCAACAATTTTCGAACAAGATGCTTACGAAAATTTTGAAAGTTCTATTAAAAATCTTTGATTAAGGACTTACCTCTATGACTTGTTGGGCTCTTGCGTAGTCGACTTTCCACAAACATTGAAGTACCAAGCTCTCTTTGGATGCCAGCATTAAATTGATGATGAATTTGGAGTTAGAATTTTTCATGGCCATTCCGTCAACTAGAGTCGACGGGACGTGCGCTTTGCTCCTTTTCAAGCGTTTATTGTTGGCGTCAGTTGAACCAGTCTCCGAGGATCCCTCCACATCAGATTTTAGATCTCGATCGCCTTCTTCTGATGAGCTGTCAGTCTGCTGGGTGTAAAAGATAGATTTGCTCTTCAGACGGAATGAAAAGGTCAGCTTCTCATCTATGACATTTTCCGAGTCGCTCGAGACGACAATCCTATTCTCTATTGTGTCGTCCTTGCTTTCTACGAATTCTGGACTTGTTAACAATTCTAATCTCCAGAATGCATCAGATAATGCACTGTCCATAGCAAAAATACTTTTCTGTAGAGTCTCCAAATCGTTGGTACTGCCAGTTTCTCTTCTCAACTTCGCAAAGTCAATGCCTATCTGTATCAAACACTTTTTTAAGTGACGCAGCAAACTTCTGACTGCATACTTATTACACACGAAGCCATAGCGTTTCTGTGTATCAAATTCCTTACTCTCGTACGCTGAGCTGTGCCTTTCCTTTTCCGACAAAGCAGTATTGTAATCTTCTTCCTCCGAAGTATTTACTGTAACGTTAAAGTGCGAGTCATGACGAAGGAATAGCATGGAGAAGACGTTTTGGACGACTTCAATTCGCAAGGCTAGAGGATTTATGCCATTCAATAGAAATTCCATTTCGGTGAAATGTATTGTGGCTACATCCTTTCCCCGCGTGGTATGCAGCTCATATGTTAATATAGCTTTTAAAGCTGACTGCATTGCTCTATATGATCTGAAGATTTTAGAGGCTTCATTGCGATTTTTCAGTAAATCTTCTATCTCGTTGTAGTCACATTCATGAATGTTGATGCTCCTCTTGAGCACCGTGAGAATGCAGTAGTCTTGTAGTCCATGGAGTATACGTTTGACAGACAGATTTTGGTCTATGGCATTGTCTACATATTTCTTCCTATATTCTAGAATCCATTGGACTACACTTATATGATTGTTCAAACATGCATTGAGATTGACGAGAACCGGCTCATTATATTCGTACTGAGTATAGCAGCACTTGTTGAGTAGAAATTTCAGTGACTCACATATGCTAAAGCTCTTTTGCCACGTTTCTGCTTCGGCAGTGATTTGTAGTTGGGGTAAATTGTGCAGATAATTAAGCAAAAGTGAGGGCCAAAGATTTCTTAGTAAAGGGCAGGATAATATTCTGGAAGTCTTATCATAATCTCCATTCTCCACTAACACTGAACACATGTCCTGTAAGAAAAACCATATAATTGAACATATGTTTGAATGATGTCTAAGAATTAATAATCATTTCATTATAATAAATCTCACCAAAATATCTAATAACCAATGAACTCCTCGTCTTGCTATTCGTAATGTAAGTTCTTTAGCGTGCAGTTGAGGTTCATTCAAATTATTACCGTTTGTGGAAAATATCACATTACTAATTTTCTGAGCACTCTTTACATTAGCTATAGGCACTGATCTATAATTTTTATCATCTAGAAACTTGTGCCATTCTTGCAAGAACTTTGTATTTTTTCTAGAGTATAATGCCAGTTCTATGTGATCAGGGTCACATGTATTAAATAAGTGAGGATAAAGCCAACTTAATAGTTGATCTTCCTTGGTCTCTGTTAAATTTAATTTTGATAAAATACATAAGAGTGCACCATAGTATTCACTGATGCTCTTGTTCTCAGTTATTAACTTTAATGCACTTGAGTACAGATCTTGTAAAACTGAATCCGAAGGAAAAAATGAAGTAGGCCATATGTGTAATAAATCATTCACAAGCCAACAACTTAATGCTGGTCTTGTACATAGACTTGCTTCCAGAAACTGAGATGATTCAATAGAAATTTTATTTGTACACAGAGTATCTCCTTGTTTCGCCCGTAAGATTGCTTCAAATAACTCCAACAGTTCCTAAAAATTATAAAGAATTTTTAGCATCCATAAAATACTTATCGACTTACTTAAAACAATCATTTTATAAAGTTAAAATCTATCTAATATGGTAAATATATTGTTAAGACTGGGTATCGGTTATTATTTGTTAAAAAATATCAAATAAATGTTCAAATTATAAATTTTGATACTATTAAGATTTCACGCAAAAGTTTTTTACAATATGGTACTAACAAATATATTCAATCTATGTTTGAGACATATAAAACATTACTTATAATAATAGAAACATTGTACCTTTTCTACTACTTCTGGAATTTCATTACTGATTAACTTTAAATTGGAATGAAATTGTATAACATCCAATTTTTCTTTGGTTTTCGCTGAATTGCGCTTATCAAGCCATAACAACAACTTATAACTAATCCATTCGTATTGCTCCTTATTTTCAGATGCAGCACTGAAAATGAAAAAATAACAACAACGTTGATTAAAAATAAGTTTGTCGCGTTAAATATTGCGTCTCAAGATAACAATGTGCGTATTTATAAACAATTATCCTTGAAAGTATTGACCTTCGTATAACGCGTAAAAATGCTTATTTATCTTTAAAACTTACACAGTAGTGTTTATTAATTCGTGCAAATGCTCAATATCATCCCTGGTGTAGTTGGCCAGGTAATGACTCTCGATTTCCGTGGTGAGGATGGCAGAAGCCGTGTACCATAACCTCGAAGCAATACACTTCTCGATTTCGAGTAATTCCAGGCTCTTTGACATTTTCCACGGCAATAAAAATTCACCAAATTACGCAGCATCTCACCACTCACCGAAACGAGTCAGATTTTCGCGCACAGTTTCACTTAAAAATATGCTTTCGCAGGAAAATATGACGAGCCTCTGTTTTGTTTTGAAACGTCATTGTGCAAGCATGCAGAACATATGCGTATGTATGAAAAGTTGTAAAATATACGTGCATCGTGTGTACATGCGCACATTATGTGAATCTATACATACATTTGAATCGCAATTCTCACAAAACCACAGAAAGAGAGCCGGACGATGAATTAGTGCCAAATAGATAGCACATTGACAATGGCACGAGATAAGAGGGCAAATGTCACCCTAAATTTACAAGATGATGCATTTAACCTCATTATAAATGGAAAGCATAATCATAATAATAACAAGAATGCATCATCCACAAAAATCCCGTCATAAAGCATGAAATAGATGAATCATTTCGTATAATCTCTTTATCAATTACTCATAAGGCTTCGACACAATAACATCAAAATAATAGAAAGTTATATATCTAAACATTCAAAACAAAAATTTCAATAAAAATTCTAAAGCTACACTTTATTTGTTTTGAATCAGGTAATATATTATGTTATATAATCAAAAAATCGTTTTTATCATCGTAAAAATAAATGTGTATATTTTTATCAATATTTTGTACATTTGTCAATTCTCTTTCACATCAGTGTCATGTATCGACTATCTGACAAACTGTAAAGAATCAAAACAGGGCGTGATTTATCATTTCGAGCTTCCCACATCTCGTCACAGATCTGCTTAATATACTTTTTATGACGTGGATGCCTGTAAAATAGTAAAAATTAATGATAATAAATTAAAATAATGGAAAATAGTATAAAAAAAAAAAACTTTAACGGATCACCGTACTTTTCAATATACTAATAACGTTAAAATTAGCTACTTATTGTGCCCAACTTCTAGAAAATCGGTTACTTTTCTGACTCTCAAAAAATTACGGGTCATCGTTCTCGTCAAATTCACAGATTGAGGAAGCGTACTTTTAAATATTTATTTCTTCAGGATTCCATTGATGAATACTATCCACTATAGTTTCCTCAAAAGACAAGTAACGAGAACTATGACTTGTAATTTTCTGAGCCAGAGACGTAGCAGATTTCCTAAAAGTTACTAGCAAAGACAGAGTAAACTTAACGTTGGTAGTACAATTTATATTTATATAAAAAAATACAATAGTCCCTTAATAGAATTTTGGGATTCCCATAACCATTACAGGGAAATTTATAATAACAATAGAAACTCACTTGTCTATTACTACTTGAACGCTTTTTTGAAAGTCTTGATCGTCCTCATCAATCTCCAAAAAATTGGTAATCGTTCGGACAACGGTCATGTCCAAAAAGACCGCAAATACTTCAATAGGAACCTTATGTGATATTCTCTGCATGTAAGAAGACATTTGTGCTAGCATAGTATTTTTGTAACTCTTTCTTCCGCTGCCGGACATCTTATCCCGATCCGAGAGTACAAAATTTATATTAACATTAATAGGAGTATTTGACGATACCGTTGTCTCTGTGTTTGCGCTCAATTTACTGTCGGACCTGTTCAGAGTGATTGGCAGCACATTTTCAATCTGTCGTTGAAAGTACTCAACTAAGTCCTACAAAATGTGTAATCAAATATTTAGCACGAAAAAAAAACAACTTTAATTGATTTGGCATAATGCTGACCTGAATGCTGATCCTGCGTTCCTGGAACCTGTCCCTTTCCCAGGACTCAACCCTCAAGCTACCTTTTTCACCACTTTTTAACATCACCACGTAGTTGATCCCATTCTCTCGGCAGTACTCTAATATCTCCTCGGAGGTGCTAAAATCGAGGCAGGTGACTCTGAGCTCGAGCGACCAAAGTTCGCGCAGCACGTCAGCAAGTTCTTTCTCACGTCGAGGAACTCCATCCACGCAACAAACTGCCACGTCAATGGCGAATTTATTATCGCGACAAAGATCCTCCGACAGTTCACCAGCAGCACTGGCTAGTTTATCCAAGGAGATACTGATACCAACACCAAATTGTTTGGTTTCCTTGCCAGCCATACCTGTACGTTCCAACACTTGTCGGAATGACGCCAACATTTTGTCGTATCTACCACCGGCTGCGATGACTTCCTGACTACCTCGTCGGCGCCTTTTCTTGATCTCGCACGTGATCTGATAAATTATGCCACTATGTTGCTGAATGTTGTGTACGAGCAATGGAACCACTGTGATAGGACACTGAAAATAAATTATCAATTTGTAAAGCTTGAAATATTTAACACGTTCATTTAATACTTTATCCGCAGGTATTCTTACCTTAACTCCCAAAGCCTCTGCATTGGCAATGACGATTTCGATTTCTCTGAGTCCTTCCTTAGCCAAAGCTGACGCGTCACCTTTTCTTCTCGTAATAGTTTTCAGTACACTGGCGATCTTGGCTACCGAGCTTTCAGTTTCAAACAGGTTGAACAACGTCTCCATCGCCTGATCGGTAAGGCACAAACTGATCAGATGGGTCTGTACTTGGAATCGTGAAAATTTTCCATCTCGCGCATCGCACAATATCGAATAGATGTCTTGATATTTTTCACGCTCGATACCGCAATACATAAGGACGGCTTGCAGAAGTGACGTATGATTGATGCGTACAGTGAAGTTGCGCTCTTGTAACTGAGGTATCTCGTTGCAGATTTCCCAGGCGATCGATATAAGCTCTGCCTCGGCCATCAGGTTGTTTGGCATCGGACTGATTATGTCGAAGGCGCACTCGTACAATTCGCGGGGATGGAATCCGTGAACCTGATGAAAACGAATTAGGTGATTCGACCTGCTTCAGAAATGGGAAGAACAAGGCGACATGTAATGGTAAAGGATAATCAAAAACTTGTTGTGAGTAGGAGAGGTTGAAAGGTAATGAATATTTCTATTTATTTTAATGAAATTTGTGTATATATTTACCTTCTTTTCTCGATAGACTCTTTCAATCGCGTATCTACGTATGCTAGAAATATTGTTCCAAGCGACGTATCTGGCAAAAGGTGCACGTAAGTCATGCGGTATGGAAACGATACTGCCTGTACGAGTCATCAATCGAACGCAACTGTCAGTCGTACTATAAAGTGGACCAGACTTGGGCATGAGAAGTGGAGTACTAACGCTCATGCCTCCATGTTTTTGAAAGACTTCAACAACTTTGGACTTGATGCTCTCGTAGAAAAATCGATATTTTGGCAGTAACGAGTTCGTCGTATTTCGGGCTGGCAAATTCATGTCGTATGTTATATCTTCGGCAGGCGTGACTTCTTGTGCAAAGCAACAAGCAACGAGATATTTGTAAGCTTTGCTCTGAGCATTAGAGAGTGTGTGACGAACCATTTCTTGAAGTTCAGCTTCTTCAAGTTGAGGTGGCGGTAGGTATTCAGAAGCTAATAATTCGTGTGATGTAGGCCGCTGACTTGGATCGTGATTTAAGAGCCAGCTATGGACATAGTAATATAAAGTAAGCACACATAATATTTACAGATACATGCTCGGTGTATTAAACGTAATTACCGCAAAATATGAATATGACTCGTCATACCCCTTTCACTCAATTCAGACGGCAAAATAATTTCTTTAGACCTAAGATTCAAAAGAACCTTTACTCTCTCCATACCCGTCGTAAGTGGCTTATAAGACATCTCAAAAAAAATTATTCCTAAACTGTAAATATCTACTTTTTGATTGTATATAGCTTTTGCGGTCTGCGCGGATAACTCGGGTGCAACATATAAAGCAGTGCCTACTTGACCAGTCATTGAACCCAGATCATCCATATCGAAACTAATACCTGAGAAGTAAAATATTAAAAATTTAATGCGAATAATTGATTGAATTCGTTTTCACGTACTGAAAAATCGTAATACCTTTGTCACTTATTTGAGATTCTTTCTCTGCTTCCAATGTTTGTGTGAAAGATAAAATATTTGTTGTCGCCAAACCAAAATCTCCGATCTTTACGTGATCATTACTGTCCAAAAAAATATTCACTGGCTTCAAATCTCGATGTATCATGCCTTGCTGATGTATATGTGCTAAGCCTTCAACGATTTCTCGAAATAATCGCCAGATTCGTTCTTCATCTTCATAAAGCCCATTATCAATAGCAGTTCTCAGTGTGCTCTTTTCGCAAAATTCCATTTGTATGAACATAACTTGAATTTCCTTTGACGATTCATCACTTTCAGTCTCATTTTTATTTTTTTCTACAACTAGCTCCTGAGAATTTTGGGCAGATTCGGAAGTTTGAGACGTACCGTCTCTTTCAAATTCTATGCTATCAGATGAGTCAACTCTCGTTCTCGCACTGATTAAAAAAAGAAAATTTTAGAATCTTCTTTGTACCATAATTTAATTTGTTGGGAAATATACGAAACTTACATAAAAGCCCAATCATCATCGCTAAGGTTAGAATCATCAGAGTGATCACTATTGTCTTCCTCGCTATCTGCAGACAACACAACGCTCGCACGAGATCCGTAAGAAGTATTCCATTCAACATCATGCAAAGGTGGAGCTAGTTTTTCTATATTTGCACTTCCCAAATACTATAAGTAAAATAATACACATAAAATATTTTTAAAAAACTGGAAGCAAAATAATTTGCATCGCGTTAACTTACATCACCGACGCTCGATGTTTTATCTTCAATCGTGGAGGTAAGCTTGATTGATGGTGTAGTAGACGGTGTAAATCTGCTATGTCTTGTCATATCATCAACGGTTGCGCTTTCGATCCATGAATTATAATAACGTACCACATTCTCGTGATTTAATCTAGACAACAATTTCACTTCGCGCGTTATTTTCCTGTTCAATTGTTTATTTTTAGGATTTAATTGTATTCGTTTAATAGCATAAATACCGCCGTCTAACTTATTTTTAACTTTAAAAACATCTCCAAATGCTCCTTTGCCTAACCATCTAATTACTTCGAATTCGTTTTGAAGGCGCGATTGTCCGCCGAAAGCTGGAAGATAAAGATGAACATCTACATCAGGTTCTTGTTCCGGTTCGACCCGATTTTTCTCCTGATTGCCATCTAATCTAGGAGGAGATAACCCTCTCTCAAGTGGTGCACGTATAAAGCAGTGTTGCAATAATTGCTCAGCTGTCCAGCGAGCTCGTTCGTTGGAGACAAGGCACTTATTTATAAAATCTCTTAAATCTGGCTAAAAGGTGAAGTAATTTTATTATTTCATGATATATTAAAAGCTCTTATTAGTTAATATAAATATTTGGAATTCACCTGCAATGATGAGTCGACTTCTATTTCTTTTTCTGAAACTATTGAACCCTTTACTAATGATAACAAAAGTACACCAAACCTATAGATATCTGCTTTTTTCCCTCCCCTTCCTTGACTCGTAGGGAAATCATGCTCTACCTTTGATAAACTGCTTGATCTATATATATCCGATAGTCGTTTGTCTAATGAATAATCTGAAACTTTAACAAGACCTGTAGAATCAATATGAACACTTGAATCGCGAAGATCTTTATGAACGACGTTATTTTCGTGAAGAAATTCGAGTGCAGATAAAATTCTCCCTGCTAAGTACCTAAGCATATCTGTATTAACTGGAATGTTTTCTGTTAAAAAAAAAGAGCAAGTTGTTCCGACCTGAAAAATCAATTTTTAATAATTTTAAATATAAAAAGTTAAATTAACAAATTAATTATAACAAAATAAACAAATAATTACCACAAATTCTTGTAAAGTGTAAATTATTATATTATCTTTATCCTGTATGTATTTCATATTTAAATACTGTACAAGATTGGGGTGATGTAATCTGTATAGATGATTGAGTTCCTGTTCAATGCTAGCTATCTGCTTCATTGAGTGTTGCAGATTTGTCATTTCACCATTGTCATGATTACCCATTGATCCGCATTTTAATGTCCATTCAGTAACAGCTAATAATTCTCCAGTAATCATATCAACCCCTGCATATACTACAGATCCTTTTGCACTATGCCCTAAACATTTACCCCGATGAACTTGTCGCTCCCCCTTGTTGTTATCAAAATGTAGTAATTTGGTTCCTCTATGCTCACATAACGAACCTTCAGAACTCTCTGATGTGCTCATGCACCTTCTTCTAGAATAAGTTCTAACTCTCTCATGCGGTGAAGATGGTATTGATTGCGATAGGATTGGTTCAGACTCAAGAGATAAACGGGCAGATTCCCTTCTGTTACGCATTTCTGCTTTCAGGGCCTCTTTACGTTTCAAAATTTCATCTTGCAAGACCTGCCGTTCTTTATCTTCTTTTAATTGCTTTTCCTGTAATTCACATTGAATTCTTTCTTGACGCTTCAATACCATTTCTTCATAAAAGCTACTATATCCAGGTTTATTATGCTCGTGCAGAAATTTTTGTACATGTTGACAAAGTTCAAAAATCATAACTTCTCCTTTTAATTGTTTTGCCAGGGCTTCTAATTCAGATAGGTGAACAGCAAGCTGTTGGTCGGATAAGCCTCTACTGTTTTGTAACTGAATTTTGGGAGCACTATAAAGAAGTTTATGTTATTTTTATTGCACCAAATACTGAAAAGCTTTATGGTAATCATTTCAAAATAAAATACTTACTCCTTGGGGTAATCTTCTCCACATGCCACATGTAAATCAACCTGTGCATAGACCTCCGCAGGTCCAGACATACCTTGTTGTGGCGTTAGCCTTATAGCAATATCTAATGGTTGCCATTTTTTCTTCTGTTTATTTTTACGAAGGTCACGTAATTCGTCCCCAAAAATTGACTGCAATTGCGTGAAAAGATAAATAATAAATTTGTATCGTTTAACAGATAAAAAAAAACGTTAATATTATAGCGATTTTACTTTTAAAACTTCGAGCTCGTTATTTTGACGATCTTGATATGATTCATCGTGTGACATTTTGCAAACTGTTTGCTAAACGCTCATCTTTTACAAGCTTTGTGTAAAATTCTTATACAAAATTACAATTTCTATTTCTAAACGTTATTTACAAAATTAAAATTAATAGCCACGCTAGCTTAACCTCAAAAGTATCATTCGGACGAAATTAACGGATTACGTCAAAATATAACGGTTCTCCAATTATTGGCTATAGACACATTGATGCCTATGGAACTCGCTATTCCCTACATGATGAGTATCAAATGTGATAACTATTTATTTACAATAATAAACTGCGGTTAAAAAGGTGATCTGTGTCCCATGTTTTTTACTGCTCCAGTCGAATGGCAAACTGTGGAGTTGTGTGGGTTTGTTCCTTATTTGCAAAAAAGAAAAAAAAACTATCATCACACTATACCAAAAAACCGGGTACCAGCTGCAGGCAGCTGCAGGTAATCAGGCCGCCATATCAGAATAATAAAAAGAGCACAAAGAAAGCGCGGAAAAGTATTCAGAACGTTGGCAACAAAACGTACACGATAACGATAAGAACGATAAGTATTGGCAAGACTGCATTAGCCATTTTCATTTTGATTTGAATTAATTTTTTCTATATTATAATAATAATGATCAAACATATGTATTTTTAATGAGACGAAATTTAAATGTACTGTTAAATATATACTCATATTCAAACGTTGTTTTTACGTTATTTTCCAGCTTTATACTTTTAAATAAATTACATTCAAACTTATAAAATATTAATCAGCTCAAAACATAATATATGAGTCATTTAAAATCAATAGGTCCATATTACATAATTAAATATTTTACGTTCCATATAATATAATTGAAATAATTTATGCTCTTTTTATTAGCATAAAAAATTGATCATACTGACAGTTTTCAGTTTTTAAATATTTTTTTCAATATAAAATAATTTAAAAAATACAATTTTGGGTTGCGGGTGCATGTGTGAACTACGCACTTATTTTTATACAAAAAAGTTACTGCAGTAGTATAATTAAAATAAAAACCTGCTAAAATAAGTAGTAAGACACCTATTCGGTTCGCAACCAATGTATGTATGCACTCGCATATTGTGCAAATAAGCACTTCTAACAATCACACAAGGCTATATAAGGTACCAGGCGAATACAGATGAAAAATCCCGCCGCGTCAGGGGTATCGTCGCGCAAAAACGCACGAACCTATATTATTTATATATATAATAGAGACCCCAGAGATGCGAAAACTTATCCTCATTATACATATATAAGGTACTCGGCCGCATGTGCGAAATCCTTCTCGATGATTCGTCGAGCGGCTCGCCGGCATTTTCGCGCTGTTGCGGCTGTCGGCCGTGGCATGTCGCACATGCTGACGCTATTATCCATCCCGGGCGAACGGAGCAATAACAATAACAAACAATAGGTACAGATAGACGCAGGGATGGCAGTAGTAGGAAATGACAAAGGAATTGCACACAAAGTTTCGAAAAGCCAACGTTTCACGAGGCAGAAAACATACTTGTGAGCTTTGAAAATTCAATTTTTGATGATAAGTCCTCGCTCGCATAAAGAAGAAAAATAAAAAACGGAGTCGTCGTATACGGTACATTTCGCCCCGTGTCTGTCCCCATATACTTGACGGAAATTGTCGCCGACTTTAGACGCTCGCACGATTCGGCCATATAAAGCTCTCTCGCGCGGTCGCAGCGCTATTTAATGCGACAGAGACGCGGGGAGACATCACATCACCGAGTAGGTATACCGAATACCGAGAGAGGGATTATATAAACGTTGAAGAAAGAGGGACGGGGAGAAATTAAAAAGCGACACGTATTATAGCAGAGCAGGAAATATATGCAGCGCGTTTGCCGGCTGTCGGGCTCGCGTGCGTTGTCGCCTGCTGTATAATATTATGGAGCAAAGTAGTATACATATATATAATATAGCGAGAGCACGAGAAGAGGGGGGAGAGAGAGAGAGCGGCGGTGGCGCACGTAGCGCCGCGTCGTCGTCGCGTGCGTGTAGGTGTCGGTGTGCGGCGGAGGGTCGGCCATTTTACGTCGCTGTAGTAGATATATATACATGTCATAGCGGGCCTGGGTGTAGCAGTGGCATCGTGGACTGGCTACCGGCTATATCTATATACATCGCTGGTTTTCAACGGTCCGCCTGATGGTAATGGTGAGGAGGTAGATAGGCGCGCGCACGTATAGCACACATGGGCCCGCCGCAGCAGAGGCCAGAGAGTAGAGCAAGAGGGAAAATCGGCAGCAGCAGCACTAATATAACGTCGGTGTGTAGTAGTGAATAGCTGCGCTGGACACGCACGCGAGAGCGGAATAGAGGGAGACAGAGACAGACTACAGTCAGCCGCGGACAGACGACTAGATTTGCAGCTACTCACGCACAAACGGATAACACATATAAGTATAAGTAGGTAAAAGGAGTCGCGAGGAGTGCAATAGCTCGTTGTTTTGTTCGGCTAGATGCCGATCTTCTGCCGAGGCGGCGGTTGAAGGTGTGTGTTTTCCAGCTCCCTCCCAGGAACACGAGAACGAGCGCGACGACTCATCGAGCGCCTATACCTATAGCCCGAGCGAGCGAGCGAGCGAGCGAGAGAGAGAGAGAAGCAGCTAGCAGGCGCAAGAGAGAGAAAGAGAGATAGAGAAAGGTGGCCGCTGCTGTGCTGCCTCGTCTCTCGCCGGCCAGCCGCCGCAGCAGCAAAGGGGAGCGCGCAAGCAGCAGTAGCAGCAGCAGCAGCAGCAGTAAGAGAGAGAGCGAGCTTGCGCGTTTTTCCTCTCTCCCTCTCTCTCCCGGAAGGAAGAGAGCAGCCAGGGCGCTCTTCCGAGGACGAGGTAAGGGCGAGAGAGCGACGTTGCGTCGAGGAAGCTCGAGGTGTGTTTGTGTGTGTGTGTGAATCAACTGCGACAGCAGTAGAATAGCATCAGCAGCAGCAGCAGTAGCGGCGGCGGCGGCAGCTGAAGTATAGTAGTGTAGTAGCAGCGGCAGCAGCAGTAGTAACAGCAGCCATGAGCATGAGTGAGGAGAGCAACCCGCGTACGCTGTACGTGGGCAACCTCGACGTCAGCGTGTCCGAGGACCTGCTCTGCGCCCTCTTCTCGCAGATCGGACAGGTCAAGGGATGCAAGATAATCCGCGAGGCCGGCAACGATCCTTATGCCTTCGTCGAATTCACGAACCACCAGTGCGCGGCTACGGCCCTCGCCGCCATGAATAAGCGCGTCTTCCTCAACAAGGAGATGAAGGTTAACTGGGCCACGAGTCCCGGCAATCAGCCCAAACTCGACACCAGCAACCACCATCACATATTCGTAGGCGACCTGTCGCCCGAAATCGAGACGCAGACGCTGCGTGAAGCCTTCACGCCCTTCGGCGAGATCAGCAACTGCAGGATTGTGCGCGACCCCCAGACGCTCAAGAGCAAGGGTTATGCCTTCGTGTCGTTCGTCAAGAAGAGCGACGCCGAGGCGGCAATCGCCGCGATGAACGGTCAGTGGCTCGGCTCGCGCAGCATCCGGACCAACTGGTCGACGAGGAAGCCTCCACCGCCGCGCACGGACAGGCCCAGGCACGCGGCCAACAGCAAACCCAACTACGAGGAGGTACGTTGGCTGTGATCGACATCACGATGCGATCCGATCACGAGACTGAGCGACAGACAGACCCTGGCGATTAATGGGCTATTCAGCATCGACTGCTTCCCTTCGCAAACATTCCTCTTGTACGATGGGTTTGTTCGGGTTAAGCCTCACACAAATATCCATGTTCGCAGGGCTGATCCTAGTTCAGATTGACTTTTAATTCCCCCGAAGCCATTGGATCATTGTTGCTCCATTGCAGCATTCCGTGTCTTCGAGAGTATTATTATTGTATCTCTTTGAAACAGGACGTGCCCTCTTAATTTTCAACTTAGCCTTATTCTTTGCCAAATCTGACACTGCGCTCTACTTACGCACTTTGTCTGATTTGGGCAAGCAGGTGTTTTGCTCTTTTCATGTTGTTTCACATTATTAGACTTATTTTCAAGTTGAAACACCTGTTATTTTTCAAAATTTGTGCTTTTTTGTTTGGTTTGTAAAAGGATATCTCTATTTGTTTTTCATGGTATATTTTTTGTAGCTGTAATAACTCCTTTTCGTAATCAAACAAAGAAACTAGACAGAAGAGATGACAATTGGTCCTTACAATTTTATTTAATCTTTTAGGATCTACATATGCTCAGGTGAATGAGGCTGCTGCGTATGTAACTAATGTTTTTTAATATTAGTATATTTTATATATACCTCAAACTAATTTAATACCATTCCAAATTTTAATTTTTATACTACATTAATTTCTTTGCACAATAAAGATGTGCATACACTAGTTGCATACGTTCTTCTGTGCCTAAGCACATTCAGACCCTCTAATAAGCTATTATAATTAATATTCATTAAAAAAAAAAGAACATAGATACACTTTTATTTTTTAAGTGACAAATCTTTCCTCAAGCATTTTAAACAAAATAGTTAAGTTTTGATGATAAAAGTTAGTTGTCAATACTTGGACAAAAAAAAAATGTTTTTTGATAATTTTTATCAAAATTTACTATTGACAAGTCATTCAAAATTATAATCTTCAATGATGAACAATCTGTGTTACATTTATTTTTATTCTTATGTGTCAAGCTAACTTGCTTAATTTTTAACTATTGTGCTTAAAATAATTTCTGCACAATCTATTCATGATAAAATGTATTTAAATACAATAATTTAACAGGTGTACAACCAAAGCAGCCCAACCAATTGCACCGTCTATTGTGGTGGATTCACAAATGGCATTACAGAAGATTTGATAACAAAGACCTTCTCACCTTTTGGTACTATACAAGATATAAGAGTATTTAAGGACAAAGGTTATGCTTTTATCAAATTTACTACAAAAGAAGCAGCAACACATGCCATAGAAAGAACGCATAATACAGAAATTAACGGCAGTGTCGTTAAATGCTTCTGGGGCAAGGAAAATGGTGATCCAAACAGTGTTGGACCAAACGCAAATCAACAAGCTCAACAGGTTAGCATTTAATGATAAATTAATCAATAAGTTTGAAACTATTCTTAAAGTTCATTTCTGCTAAATGTTTTATATTTTCTAATATTAAGATTAAGATTATCCACTTTAACTAAACAAAACTAAAATTCAATCATTATTGTTTCTTTGCAGGTCACATCAGGAGCAGGACAGTATGCTTATGGATATGGACAACAAATGAGCTATTGGTATCCGCAGAGTTATCCTCAGATGCAGGGACAGTTTCTCCAACCAGCTCAATACTATGGTCAATATTACGGCCAACAGCAGGCTCAGTACATGAATAGTATGCGAATGCCAACACCAGCAGGCGGTACATGGCAGCCAGGTCAGGGTGGTACAGCGCAACCGACCCCTGCTGCACCTTTGCCACCAGGACAGCAGCCAATGGTAACTTACACCATGCCACCGCAGTATCCCACGCAATGAAACGGGACGATCGACAATTTATAAAAAAAAAAAACAAACAAAAAAACAACAGCATCAATAAGTAAAAAGGAATGACAGCTAAAAGTTCTGTATGCAACACTTGACAAGGGTTTCTCTCGAAAATAGACTATGATATATATACCGGCAACCTTTGATTGTAAAATTAATTATTTTTATTCATTTTTACAATCATTACATAATGACACATACACACACACACAGATACACTTGTAATTATATTTGTACATTTGATCGAGCAAACACAAACGTTCAGATTCAAAATAATACTCTTGTTGAATTAGAATGCAGTTTACACTTTTTCTATAGATAAACTTAAAAAAAAAAATTAGTATGAATCATCTTATTTTGCTAAAGCGTAGGGGCTAGAAATGCAAAAAGTAGATTTATTTGTCGCATTCATAGAAAAAAGAACTAAATATAAAATCATAAAGCAGTATATATTCCATCTATCTTCGAGGTCCCTATAGAGCCCTGCATTCGTCATACGGCGTGTACCCGTATGTGCGCGTATGATATGACCATTGCGATTGTTGTATTTTTTAATATTTCTCCTATTTTCTTTGTTCCCTGTTCTGCAATCCCTATCTATGACATCTTTTAAAATGCCAATTTTTCTTAGTTCAGTCGTGTTGTTGAATAGACATTTTGTGACTTGAGTGTTTGAATAATCATGATGAAGAATCATGATGACTATCTATGCGTAGCTGTATGGTAGAGAAAATGATAGCTAGACACAGCGCCTGTGATGTAGCTAGAACTTTTTGAAAACACGCTGTTGGAGTACGTATGCAGGGCCCTCGTCAAGCGCAAAAACTAACACTACTATGTTTGCGCTTATGACTTACCTTCGCTTTGCGACTCTTTGTCGCCAGTGGCTAAACAATAAATTTAACCATAAATTTTTTTATAAAATCTAATAAAGGACAAAAAAAGGTAGAGGAAGTGAAAATAAAGATACCATCATAATGAATATGAAAAATAAAAATATTATAGTTCTATCGTAGTAATTTAATACTTTCTTCAGACCAAAATATTTGCCAGCTTCATCAGGATAAGAATCAACGATGTTTGGCTAGCATGTATCAATTAAAATCAATTTGATAAATATACAAAGGAAAGAATAAACGAAAGTTTTTTTGTATTTTGAATTTTGTTTTGATCAAAAGTCTTCCGCAAGATACAAGTATGCTAACCATTGTACAGCAATATAAACTTTTTTTGTAACTTGCTTTACAATATGACGCCAAGTACTTAGTTTTATTTCTAAAATTTATCCTAGGGGGGTTTAATTGATCAAAGAATCAAAACGAATAGGCTTGAAATTTGAATAAAGCCACTGGCGATAAAAATCTACTTTGTTATTCCACAATAAGTTGGTGACGAAGCAAATGTAAAAAATAGCAAAGATAAAGAATTCAAATTTGTATAATTTGATGAATTGTAATGCAGAGCAAGGTATGTCGAGTGAGAAAAGAGATGTATGAGGCAATTGATTATAAGAAATGAACACTGAGTAAAATACGAATCAGTAAAGTGATGGAAGTGAAGAATGTTATATACAGATTAATTTAGGTACGGTAGGGCGCAAAACCCTCGACAATGCTTAGGATAATGTTATCTTATAATAAAAAAAAAAAAAAAAACAAATTGTCCTTTGAATGAGAAGAAGGAATAAATATTTAAAATACACTTTGTTTTCTTTGTTTCTGTTTATCAAGCCTTATCAATTTCTCTAGAAAATTTTTTGTAAAATATATATCAAGCATGATTTAATTTACAGATTTTTAAAAACTTGCATTTAGTGTAAATTTACATCATAATTGAAAGCGTCACGTTTGTGTAAAGGTGCAAAAGTAATTTCTTAAATATGTTTAAGAAGGATGTGAGGTATAAAGAAAATTAATCAGTACAACTTAGTTTTTTAGGTGTGTCTTGTGTATATACAACTTATGTATCGAGCAATCGAATAATATAACTTGTTACAGTTTATACGCCTCAAGCAAATTCTCGAATAATTAGTCAATTGATAAAGAGGTTTTCAATTCCACCTTCATCGGCGAGCGTTAATTGAAGTCTCAAAAATTGTAATTATCGCTATTAGCTAGATAAAATACTACAATAATACACGTTTTTTCCAGCCAATACATTCGAGAGCATTTCTACTCGGTTTCTAACAATTGCCACATGTATAACGTTGAAAGACACCTCGTTCTTTAAATTGAAACGTGAACAAATACAATAATTATTTTCACTTGCATCGCACCACATAATTTTACAAAATACAATTGAATCTTTCAAATACTTATTTTTTTCGTGATACAAATTGGATATAAACAACAAGGATACGAGTATTTAATCGACGTTATCGTAAAGTACATTCAAAGGAAGTTCACAGATTATTTAACTGCTTCGCATAGTTAATTTTTTAATTCTTGATTAATATTCGCTGGTAACATGATTCTTTTGCGCATTATTTCTTTTAATAACCCTTATTATTGCTATGAATTATATTTATAAAAGTAGCAAAATAATTGGATCAAGGCAGAACTGTTTTGTGATTGGAAGGCTAGACAGCACGAATGTGCGTCTCTGCGTCAGACACGTTGAATTACAATTTATTTTTAATCGATAATCTATTTTTTTTTTTATGTTATCAACGTGATCGCGCTTATTAGAGACGATAGTTTGTTTTTATCCTCTTATTTTCGTACCCTGTACGTATAAAAATTTATATAGGCAATGACGTTACGCATTTCTTGAAAGTACATTTATATATTTTTATGCGCTCTTAGCGAAATACGGTTACAAAACTTACAAAAGAAGAAAGCAGTCACAATGCAATTATTCGTAGCATTTAAATAAAAAAGAACCTGGAGGAAAAACCTCTGATCGCTCGATAAGAGATTATCAAAGTAATAACAGAAAATCTTTGTCAGCGAGTTCAACCGCATAACACTTTTTTTATCCTTCCATGTGTTTTGTACTTGATTTTTGTTTTACCTTTTTTATCATTTCAACCTTAGTTTTAACAATTTGCAAACGTTTCTAGACATAGCGTGAAAACTTTGTTTATTCCTAACTTCAAACATACGATTCCCTGACCAAATTAAGTGACTTCATCAAATTTTACATTTATCACCCTCTCTTATCACATGCGCAGAGTAGACATCACGACGCTTACATACTACTTTGGGTACTGTAAAAATTTTTGTAAACTAAGATACAAGGTAAAGGTAGTTCCTTGTACTTACGAACGACGAGAGCATGCGATACAATTTCCCTTCATCAAAACAGTACCCGTTTTATAATTATAACATTATTTCTTAAGACGAAAAGGATTATGGCAACTTGAAATATGCACCGCTGTTTGGCAAAAACTTATATTCGCAATCTAATAAAGTCTGATCTTTAAACTGTACAAATAAATAAATACCAACAATATAACATACTTGTTAAATAGCTCTAACTAATTATTTTGGAATGCAGGATTCAAAATATTTCAAGTATATACTATTCAAATATAGACATCATTCCGTTCATTGAAGTACATTTTTTTTCTTATTTGTGCTATAATTTGTATTTAATATAATCTATATTGAACGTATTAAAAAAATATTCTCCATGTGATTATTAATTAGTGCTCAGTATTTGAATTAATATCAGTATTTGAGTTTAGTACGTTTAATTAACTATATTTACTTATCCGGCAAAACGCCACATATGCAAAAAACATAGAAATACTTGCAATATAACTTTAATGTTATTTTAATCCAACATTTATAATAAATAATTTTACAATACAACATATTTAGACAGTTATAGCACAAGTAAGAAATCATTTGTTCCGATGATGTAAATGAAGAAAAAACGACCATTTCATCTACTAATAATGAACAATACATATCCCAAGACTAGTTATTATTATAAGAATGATAAAAAATACATCTCTTGTCCAGATGTATTTGTATTAAGTACACACTTCTATCAACTGCGATGGATTTTTATAGCATTTAAAACTTTTGCACTGGTATTCGGTCGTTCATCATCGCATTTGATTATCATAACAACGATTTATAGTATATCGAATAAAAAATACCTTGCAAGTAATCGCGTCCTATGTTTTTTTTTATTTCGTATGATAATAAATCATCCGTCGCGACATCTCAATCGTTTCGTTGTTTTGTAGAACCATGCATCGAATCTGATAAGCCAGTCTCTTTAACCGCAAGTAAAATAAGTTACGGGTTTTCATTTTTTTTTCTCGTACGTTGCCTTGCGAAAGATCACATAAACTTCACTACACGTCCTAAGTGAAAGGCTTTCCTGACGACCTACCGAAAACATTTGCTACATTTCGAACAAGTATTTAGCATTTTCCTTTACGATTTATTTATTATCTGAAATGGACGTGCAAGGTTGCATTTGTAAATCTTGACTTGTGTTTATTCATTTATAGAGTGCTTGTAGTCTCCAAGATCAAAAATTGTGTTTTTCCTTACTTTTTTTACAATTAAGTTTATCTTTTATCGATTTCTAAACGTGTTACTGCTTGCGCGTTGTTTTATTTGCCTCTGTGAGTTCGAAAAATATGAAAGCATTGAGATACCATTACAGTTTTAAAATATTTCTTGGTATCCCAATCAGCAGCAATACGATTTAAGATAATCGGTTTAAGTTTTTAAGTTTTAAAAATTGTGCACGCTATGCGGAAACTAACCCGACGTTATCCTTACTTACGTTTTTTGATCAGAGGCTCACATCACCGTATTCGAGACTCCACTTTTCATAGGCTGCCAAGCTTCCCGGTGAAACAGACTTGCGAATTCTCTTTAGCGAGTCGATAAAATCTTGCTGCGTTATATTACGCACCGCGCTTAAGGACAAATCTTTAACTTGCTCCATATTGAGTTCTGAAAGAAGCGTACCAGAAAATCAGGCTCAATCCTGAAAAGACCTTTAAAAACTTATCAAAACTTTATAAATGAATTACCTCTAATTGGACCAAGCGCAGCATCTTTGGCTAGGCCCGTTAAATCGCTGCCGGAGTAGCCCTCCGTCAGCAATGACATCTGATTCAACTCCTCTTCCGTAAGTGGATCATTGTGCTTAGCTAACAATCGTTTTAACAAAATGATTCTCGTCTGATAGTCAGGCAAAGTCACATAGACTCTCTTGGAGAACCGTCTGAGAGCCGCTTCGTCGAGCTCCTGCGGTCGGTTAGTCGCGGCCATAACGAGTATCCTCTCCTCGGGACTACAGGGAAGACCATCGAATTCCACTAGGAATTCCGTTTTCAAACGTCTGGAATAAAAAGCGACTCGAATATAGAATCACAAAGCTAATTCTGAAAAGAACAAATGAAACGTTCTGGCGTCATATACCTTGAAGCCTCGTGCTCGTTGTCTTTGCGTTCGCTAAGCAGCGAGTCCACCTCATCGATGAAGATGACAGAAGGCTGCAGTTCACGAGCAATTGCAAACAACGCGCGCACGAGCTTTTCACCCTCTCCGACGTATTTGGAAGTCAGGCTGGCCGCTGAGATGGAAAAAAAAGTAGCGTTGCACTGAGTGGCGACGGCACGAGCCAGTAGAGTCTTGCCGTTACCCGGTGGACCGAAGAGCAGCAGACCGCGCGCTGGGGTGCGAAGACCGGTAAACAACTCTGGGCGAAGAGACGGTAGTATTACCATTTCTTGCAAGGCCTGCTTGGCAGTCTGTGTGGAAACATTGAAAAGATTTTTCATTATATTTGTTCAAATACATTCTTTAGTCATATTTTCAAGCATTATGAAGAGCTCAGAAAGTGGACGAGAAATAGAAAAAAAAAGTCAGATACAGCAAGATCTCTCAGTAGAAAAGAGAACTTATTGGAAAAACAAATTGCCTGTCAAGCGCAAAAGCTGGAATACATGTTTACACGACACGTGTTCCACTTTTTTCTATTGTACGTACGTTCAAAACTGTGTTATAAGTGATGTGCACCATAATTATACTAAGACAAAAATAGAAGTGTGTCAAACTTTGACGGAGGGAATACAACATTGATTTTTTTATTTATAATTATCACGCGATTTAAATAGATTTTTCCATCAATACCCGCGAACAAGGGTATGAAGGGTATGTGAAGAACTCACCTCTTGCCCAGCGATGTCATCCCAAAGAACGGGCGCCCCGCCCTCGAGTATCTCGTCGAGAATGACCTGCGCGAGTTTCGGCTCGACCCCCTTCATCTGGGGCAGCTTTCTCACGGGCGTGCCCTTATTACTGTTTGCCGCACTGCCACCACCGCCGTTATTCGGTGTGGTTGGCCGCCTCCGGAGGGGCGACTCGCTACCAGGCACTGATAGCTGCCGCTTGACCGAGGGTGGCGTCAACGAGGGCTTGATTAGCGAAGGCCGATGGCAAGGTGGCACAGCCGGCGAACGACCCATGCTCCGAGGTAGTGTCTGGCTCTTGTTCATCACGCTCCCCGGAATTCGTTTGCCCGACACAGGAAATTTGCGGCCCGAGGCTGAAACCAAAGAAACGGAAGCGAGGCTGTTAGTTTCTGCTGCGAAGGGTGGTGGCTGAGAGTGAAGGTATAATTGCACGAAAGGATTTCGTCGGAATGGGGACATGAGCTGCAATTGTTATTACGAGTTTAAAAAAAAAGTAAAAGATATGCTGCTTAGTTAAATTATGTTATCTGATTATTTTGTTTTTAATTTTTAGTAAGAAATAAATGTACGTATGCAGTTATTAGTAAAGAATTTTTAGATATTTTGATTCGTAGAGTGAGTATCGATTAATTTGCAGTATATTGAATTTGAATGGGAGAAATGATTCTATATCAAAGTATCTGTGTTAAACGAAATCCATTCAGTATTTAGCAGCCTGGATTCAGTTTGACGCATTGGAGGCAATAGACTCGGGTGTGCATATATATAGACGCACACGAACAATGGCAGCAAGACGACTGGAACAAATCGAAACCGAAGCAGTCGTCAACCTTTGATACGAAAATCCATAGTTATAACCGACTGCTTTTGTTCCCCAGCCATTGTTTTGAGCTTAAATTCACGTTTCAATCAACTAGTATGCTTTTAAAGTGAAAAGTCTGAAATTGAAAATAAGGAATGTCTTGCTTCGTGAAAGCAATTTTAATTTAAGTAAGCTGGTATGTGATTATAAATAATGAATTAAAAACTTTTTTTTAACTCCTTTGGCTTAAAAAAGCCAAATTATACAAATTTAATCAAATCTAGAGCGCCGTGTCCCCGTTTTCACGCCATGATTCCCTAAGCGTGAAAGATTGCGGCGGCGCTTTTATGTTCAAACGTTTAATGTCAAAGGTGACTTGTTACTTCGAGCATGAACGTTTCGCACATATATTCGCGCACAAATGTACAAGCTACCGAGCAACATGGAATTGACATACGTGTATATAGATATAGAAAGGTATCATTCGTTTTCATTTGCCTTACATTCGTATAATAAAAATGCTATTTAAAATATCGAGGGGATTAATACGAAATGTCAAGGGGGCGTTACTATTGTAATAAGCAGTAAAATTTATATGCAAGAACTTTTATAGCACGTATCAAAAGGAAGTGAAATACTCCTCTATATAATTATCTAATAAATTGTTCAATCAGAAGATTATGTTTATTTTTTCAACATGTACATGAAATAGGCCCTTTATTATGTCTATAATTGGGATAGGTAATTACAAATTACACATTTCGAGCGTGCTTATGAAGGGTTGAGGTGAGAAATATCTATTTCACTCCTGCTTCTAAGTTAAAAATAAATTATTTCTTCCCTAGGGGAACGACTCAAGATGTATATATTCCCTCTCCACTCTCAGGCATAAAAAAGGGCCTTTTATGCTCCTTGTTAAAAAAAAACCATGGTGTGAAAGGTGGGAAGAATAGCTTTATTCCAGATTCGGGTGAGGTCACTCGGCCCTCGACTCCAACTCATGCTGAAGAGCTCATTCTCGCTAGAAATAGTTTATTTTCTCCCCTTGCTGTATATAGTGTACTATTTTATACGTGATCGAAGCATTGATATTATATATGCAGGACTCTGCTCGTCCTTATTTACTAAACCATTACAGCAAATGTATACTTTTTATATCCAAGCTTTAAAAGAAAAAAAAAATTAAAACTAGTGCAAAATAAGTGTACAACAAAGTTAACTAAGTGAAAATTCAGAAAAGATAGTATGTAAAACTGCACAAAAACGTATTCACATTAATGCAAAAATTACCCGTATATATAAGAGTGCCATTTGTTGATAATCAAACAATAACATATACAACAACGAACAATGAAAAGCTGAAGAAAAAAGTGAGAAACAGCTGAAAGTCTATGTTATACGTTGTTCTTGCTAATCAATAGAAAGAAAGGAAAATAAAGAAAAATAAAAATAAAAGAAAACCATACAGTACCTTCAGAGGCGCGAGCAATGTTAGTTTTAGCAGTACGCGTGTACTGTAGAGCGGGCCTGGAAAGCTGCTTATACGTACTCTGTACGGTGTTCAATGTTTGTGCATTGTTTTTGTGTTTCTGACTGTGATTCGCGTCCGACAGAGTCTGAGTGTTCGTCATTACGGTATGCACATTATTGCGACGATGCCTTAGGCTCTTGATGTCCGCTTTGTCGCGCTGCTGCTGCTGCAGCGTTTGCTCCGCGTTGGCATCGCTCTGCCTCGGGGCTACGACGAGCGGCTTTTCGTCGTCCGTGATTTCCAGATTTTTCAGCTCACACACACTTGCTACAAAATAAATTGGAAAAAACATTCCTGCCATGCCCGCGACAAAGGCTAAATCAAAATCGTCGAACATCGTGGCCAGAGTAAATTTTGCAATTTAAATTTCTTTTTGAATTTAAAATTTTTAAGAAAAATCTTCAATTTAGAGATAAATTAAACTTGTTCAATGGTTTATGGCCACCATGTTAAATAGGCACTCTTTTGAAATAAATTTAATAAAGAATGGTTTTTAATATTGAATCACAGCGAGAATAGAATTTGCAATGCACGAGAATAATGCTGATTTATTGAGTTTTGCTTTGATATATATTAAAAGAAATTTTAAATGAAGAATGAGAAACATCGAGATGTATATAGTTAAAGATCGAAAATGAAGTCGATTTAATATTTTAAGAAAATACTGACACGTTGCATGCCTATCACATCGATTCACGCATTATCAACAAAACAATTATCTAAACATCAATTAATTTTTGCGAATTCCTGAGATCCATACTAATATTTGCATTTGAGTTATTCAAAGCATGCAGATTATGTTAATACTGTCTACTGTACTGTAGTCTATTGATTTACTAATTACCATTATATCTATATGGGCAATGAAAATTCAAATTACAGGACAGAAAATCTACAGTACAGCTCTCAGGTAATTTTGCACCATTTCGGCACTATAATACAAGCAAATGGTAAATGTTTAACTTACCAAGGAAATCAAGTCTGTCCTTGGCCATTGCCAAGTTGGTTTTCATTTTATCGTTGAGTCTTTGTGCTCTTTCCCAAACTTCGCCGCGACCGCCGTTGCATTCTACCGCTATGCCTTTCTCCAGTTCGTCGATTCCTTTCTTGTAGAGTTCAATTGCCATTTCCTTGTGTCCTAAAATCACAAGAAAAAAATCCTTAAAAGTCTTTGTTTTCGAAAGTCTTCATCAACACTCAGGAAAGGAGAGACAGCTTCATTTTAGTACCAAATAAGGATCATGTACTTGGTGTCCTTGTCCAACTGACTTGACATTTACCATAAAAGAATCTTTTGTTATGTCATACCTCATCGGTTTAAAGTATTCAGTTTTACACTTATAATAAAATATAAGCGGTATAAATTATATATAAATTTATTATGAAATGAAAAATTATAGAAATCTATTATTTTTATTTAAAATTTTACTTAAAAATTTCAGATCAGTAGCTTATGATCAGACATCAGTATACAAGCCACCGAATGGAAGATAAGATTAGAAGGTATGATTCTAATCTTTATTAACACACATTTTTCTTACAGTAAATCAAGCATGAATATTTAGAAAACCTACCTTCATTTTCCTCATCAATCTTCAATGCTTTGCTAATGTATTCAAAGGCTCTGCGATGATGATGCTTTTGTTTTGCTAATAAGGGATCCCCAGGGCCAGGCCCCGGTGGTCTTCTTGTATTGTGTGACATCTCTTCAATGTCACTTTTATGCCCGTTGGTAACAGCTTCTCGATCAACTATAATTTCCAGCTGGCAAGTAGTTCTACTGGAATGCTTTTTGTATATCAAATGCGACGTTGAGGCATAAATATACTTGAAGATCACGTACAACTGATAAATAACTGTTCTAAGTATGTTGAACAAAAGTATCAACGGAAACGAAACAATGTAAAGATTTCTCTTGTGCACAGACGGTTGATGGCCTTCTACAGAGCGGTGATGGTGATGATGGTGGTGGTGGTGGCCATAACTAACACTGGTCACTGTCTTGTCACTGTTTTCAGATTTGGTCACACGCAACTTTTTAGGAGATCTACTACCCTTACGTGAGGAACGTCCACTGCCACCGCCATCGCTGTAAGACATCTCCCAAGACTGCTTTAGTCTTCGCTGTTGCTGCGGCTGAAAAGAAATAATTTATCAAACGCTTGATTCTAATTTTCACATTGATCTTGATAAAATCTCTCTGCAAATAATAAAATGAGCATTCAGAAGTTGTCAAAAAGCAAACTTTGTTTATAAATTGATCAGTACTTTGTATAGGTATAAGTAATTATAAACTCCTGAGCCACAAATAAAGAGAAGACTGTCAGAAGAGATTGTTGTTTACCGTAAGCTGCTGCTGGCAGGACGATCTCCTCGGCGATACTGAGCGCGGACGGTGCGACGACTGAACCGAACCGCTCCGACATCCCCGACGTGAGCGCAGACCAGGCTGGATATCGGCTAGCTTGAGTCCCGTCGACGACGAGGACGCCGAGCTGCTTCTCCTTAGCGGCTGGATCTTCCTAGATCCTCCACACGGACTCGCAAGGATTCACCTCCCATTCCTTGGCTATATATATACTATATTAACAGACAGGGGACGTTGATGTAACGCATGTGAGTACCTATTAACAGTATACGAATGTAAGCAATGCAAAAGGGAAGGCTAAACCAGTCGATCACTACACACTATACTCGCGCTGTTCTTGTTATGTCGATCAGAGATGCCAAAGGATAAAAATATACGCGTAGGAAGCATATAAGCGGGCACAATACATACCTGAGCTAATAGCAAACGAGCTGCCCGAGGAGCTTCGCTCGCGACGATCGAATTTCGATATTCGCCGAGCCTATACGGAATAGGTATAAGTTATACACACTGAACAACGAGTCAGAGCAGTAGGCTATTCCTCGTGCAGCTGCCTCTCTCGGTTTCTCTCGTTCTCACCCGGTACGTCTACTATACTCTGTCCTCTGTCTCTCTCCCTCGGATCGTTAACCGCGCGCGCGAACACTATATCCTCTCGCGGCTGTCTGCTGCTGTTGTCAGCCTATTGTGTTCGTCTGCAGTAGACTGTAGACGTGATGTGAAAAAAAAACAAAACACCGTAGAGAAAGGGCTGATAGCGCGCACTTTTTCTCTCTGTCCACTGGCCGAGTATATACATACAGCGGCGCGCACCCCCGTCTTAAGTCAGTCTGTCGCGATGTCTCGAGTGTGCACTAAGTATATAAGTATATACGTTGTAAATGAGAGGGTCGAGTCGACTACCCTCGCGAACGGAGACTGGAGACAGCGCAGTAGAGAGGGAGAGTGATGTATAGGCGATTCGAACTTGCGAAGGCGCGCGAGCCCGATGCGCAGATCGTCGAAAAAGAGTACCTAATCCACACACACATATACACCCTTTTCAAGAGAAAACTCACACACTATAGTCGCTATATTGCTTCTCTACAGATATATGTATACACGTATGTAGATACGTTGTACGTATACACATGCACTTTCACACGATTTTTCGATCGGCGTTTGCGACACTCCAAGCTCGAAAAGGAGTCGACGTTACGTTGCGAGAGCGAACGGACGAATGCGATGTGTGCTGATGCTATAAATGATGATTCGATTCTCTCTGCGCGCGCTTGACCGTTTTCTTTTTCACGATCCTTGTAGCGTGCACTGTATACTAGTGCGCAGTATATATACGTATATACATACTTATTCTTTTTTCTCCTCCAGGGACGACGGGTTTGAGCGCGCGCGATACGAGAATCCGCAGTCGCGCTACGACTGGTAAAACGGACACAGCACAGCGCGGGGAGAGGGTCCGCGAGTAATCTTGAGATGATGGTAAAGTATATCTAGATGCTGCGGATACAGTGTCAGTTGGCGAAGTTCAGGATACACGAGAGAACGAATGTAGATGAGAGATGACAAGATGACTTTTGAATTTTCATCTGAGTTCGTTAACAAGTGTTTGTGATGATGCTTGTAAAAAAGGAGCGACTCCTCGCGGTCAATAGGTTACTTAATTATGTAAGAAAAAACAACGGTATGCATTATTAAACAGTTGTAATGATTGTTTGATGGACGAAGATGAGCTTCGTAATTGTTATTCAAATTCTAACCTAATACTGTATTGGTCAATCGGACTTGTAAAGAAAAACATTAGAATCTGAATATATACGTAACATCTTTACATACTTTTTAGTAAACAAAATAATGTATGTGAAAGTAATAATAATTTTCTATAACTGTCGATTATAGGTTATAAATTCGCACACAAAATTTAAATGAGCGGCAGTTTATATATCTGTCTGGAGATGGCTTTGGGTAAACTTCGCACAATAACTTGTACTTTTTGTTATTGTTACAGAAGAATAATAATTAACATCTCATTGTTGACGCATGCGCAGCTCTGTTGGCTCCAGCTCCAGTAGTGCGCGCGCGGCGAAACCGAATGAATACGCGGTTATGGACTGCTACTGTAGAGGCAGTGTAGGCGCAGCTGACGATGATGGAGGCGTAGTGGCAGACGACGCGCGAGAGAATGGAGGAAAATCTTGCTGCCAAGTTGTGTTTACTCTTGGGTGAACGGGCCAGCGAAGGTGGGCAAACTTTTCTCTTTGAACTTGCACACGAGATAATTAAAAAATCTTAAGAGTATTACGATTAGATCGTCGGAATACGATACAGCGCTTATTGACGTCCGTATGTTACGCGTTTATCGATTAGTATTTGTTTGACTTGACAGCTTATAGAGCTTGCCGTTGTTGTATTTTATCTTGTTTTTTTTACGCGCTTTATCATTGCAAAAAATGGGAACATTGTGTAGAGCGTAATAATAATACCGGATCTTTAACGGGAATAACTTTTGATGAATTAACGTTTTGCAAGTTTCATTTGAGGATTGTTATTATTTAAGTGATGTGTGTATAACGATAATATTTTTTGTCTTTAGCTGTACAATGGAAACTTCTTGGCCAAGAGAAAGATGGATCTTTGTTGCTTGGATGGATAGAAAATGCATCTTCCAAGGGAGTTGATAGTTCATATTCTGTGATTGGTCGCTATGATCGAGTTAAAGGAGACCTACAGGTGTGTACTAATATTCAGTTTGGCACTTACTTATAATAAAAATATTTAATGAACTCTATTTTTACAGGTCTTACACAGATTTTCAAAAGTACTTAATCTCATACAAGCTACGGTAAACCAATGTCATTCTTTGCTGGGATATGTTACGAAGCAGAAATTTGATTTGAATTTGGATGAAAGCAAAAGAAATGCATCAACTGATTGTGAAAAATCAGCAAAAGATGATGACAATGAAATGTTACATCAACAATGTTCAAATCAAGAGCTTGAGTATTATCAAGCTTATATCATTGAATTCAAGACTGAAGAAGCAAAAATACATGCTTTAGAAAGTGACAAATTAAAACAAGTTAGGATACAGTTTTTGTACAAAGAGCGATCTTCAAAATCTTTAGACAAACTTTTAGTTCTAGTACATCAAGAGTGTAAGTGAATCTTTCTTTTTAAATAGTCCAAACTATTAAGGAAGTTTTATTTCAAATTTTCAATAACTTGTATGTTACAGATGTTCAAATGCACACAATTTTGTATGATACAAATTCAGATCTTCATACAATAAGAGAAATAAAATCTGAAACTTTAGTAAAAACTTTTATATGGGCTCAGTGGGATGCGACAAACCAAGTACTCTACCATATACATCATAAGAAAGCACAAACTAGTGTATTCACTGAAGATGCTATTGAGAAACCACATAAACCACCTTGTGCAACACCTACTTTAAGTGGTTTACAATTTCATGATGATCTTCCCCATGAAACTGTGGTATGTGTACAATTGTTTGATAATTTTTGATAAGACGTGGTATAGAAAATATTTACCACCGATTTTTTCCAGCTAAACATTCCACTAAATTTACCTCAGTCTCCAAGTTCTGACAATTGTGGCACCTATGAAGATGACGTGATACCATTAAGAATCCACGACTGTTCTCTAGATCTCATAGTAATTTCAGATTATAAGGGCGCTGTTTGCGTTTGCCATCATTATTTATATCGTCCGGTTCAGCCACCACAGCATGTACTGGATTCAGCTCTCAGTGATTCAAATACTGTACACTTTGCTTACTCTGTAACGGTGCTTCATCACAGTTGTGTCATACACTGTGTAGTACCTGGTATACCTTGGACTCGTGCCAAACTTATGAGACCAACCTTTACTCTGTATGGAGATAGTCACATGGTTGTGTTTGTTCAAGATTTTTTTACCCACTTATTGGAAATTGGACTCCACCACCAACCCTGCTGCCACATTCTAAGTGGACCGCTTACGAACGTTCCTTCACACTCGTCCTACCTCGTACCTCTACTTAATTTAAGTGATACCAGTGATGTAAAAACCAAATACTCTATGAATACCGAAGCTAACATTAGTTTAAATAGCAACAGTACTAATATTCTGACGATAGATTTGCCAACTTTGGACCTAGTCACTCTAACAGTACCCACGAACTTTCTCGTCGACGTCTTTAAGAAGGAAACCTCGACAGAAGTTCGTCTGGGTATCCTGCACTATTTCCTGTGTCATAAAAATGACCTGGAGACTGTTGCCGAGCTTATATCGTCTGTAGCAGAGAAACCTCGATCACTCGACATTGTAAAAATAATGCAAGAGTTTTTAATTGGCGGTTCGAACTCGTTAGTGCAAAAGAACTTGCTCTCGGATGCAGTACCATTGTTGGCTTTGGTACCTGTTACCACCATGGAAGAAGGCTCTGGTTTCGAAGCCAAAATTAACGACTTCAACGTAACTCTAAGTCATGAGAAGCTCTGGAACACATCGGTGATGCTGCTGTCGCCACAGCAGAGACTCGTGCCATACCGAAGCGACCTGTGGACCAGACTCTGGGATCTTTTAAGCAAAAGAAGCGACGAGCTGCCCAGATTTAAACCTAGTCATATTGCCGAAAAGCTGCTAGTTTCCTTAGCTTGTTATCAGCCCGAAGCGCTTTCTCGATGTAGCACGCCGATGTCACCAAGTGGAGGGTATTTTTACAATGTCCAATGATCTATTAATTATTTATTTGTTTAAAAATATCGTCTATATTTTGAAAAATCTGTGCAGATTTACTGTGACTACGGCAACTTTAGGCGAGCTGATGAATAGTCGACACAATGGTCTCCCTTTTATTGAGATGGAGAGCTGCACTGCTTCCAAACAAGAGCACATCGTCTCGGTGAATTTGCGTGAGCTATCGTTGCATCTACTCAAGTACGGTACTCAAAATGCTCTGGGAAGAACCGTCAGGGGATCCTGTACGCCGTTACAGGTGCACGCCCTGTCGACAAGACATGTAGCTTCGCAGCTTGAGACCTCGAGGTTGCTGTGCCAAATGCTGTGCAAAGCAGCTAATGTCGATGCGAGAGTCGAACCGGAGCGAGGTTTCTGTCTCATGTAAGTTGTGTTGTTTTCAAACGTTAGCGATTAATCATAATAATTGAAAGCTTTTATCATTTGATGTATATGTATATATGTGCTAAAGGTGATGAATGGGTGAGATCATAATGTTACTTTCTTGGCATTGTGATGTCATTTTACACACCTCATAAATACTGATTTATTGAATATTATTATTCCATTTAGTTTTCATCTTTTAATGTTGGTTATATTCGTTGCAGAGATCAATTGGAGGATTCAAGACGGTGGCTGTTGTTTACTCTCTTAGAAAGATATCGTTATGCAACTGAAAGTATTGCATTCCCTGTTCCTCAAGGCTTCATGTCTTTTTTTACTTACTTAGGATACCGAACCCTAAAATATTCCAAGTTCTTGCAATACGTACGGCATTCCGTTTTTGAATTGCAAGTCGACGTTGCTAAAATTATTATGGCTGGTTAGTTAATGTGTCAACATCGTTTCTTCGATATAAATAAGTGTACTTTGTGTTTGCCGAATTAATAATACTGAGTCTTTTGACATTTAAGATATTGGCGAGACAAAGGAAAGCGTCTTTCGTAAGTTGGAGCTGCTGTCGTTGTTACCCAGGACTCGAGCAAAGCGTTTACTCAACCAGTGGTTACACCCGATGAGCTTTATGCTGAGAGCCAGGGAGCACGCGGCTAACATTCTATCTGGTGAGCTAAGTCAGTCTCGCAACAGACTCCCTCAGCATCGACATCACCATAACGGTAAGATGAACTTGAAAGCTTCTATGTATTTTTATGCGTATGTGCAATTGTACATATAGGGATCCTTGCCAGAAGATAAAATGTAAACATTTTGTTTGCTTTCAAAACAACAGGCATATCGGCATTTCCTTCTACGGACCGACTTTCTCCGCTCGATACATTTCTTGATTTACTCACAGCCAAAGGTAAAGATTCTATTAAAATATAGATTTAATTGCGGCAGTAGCTCACTTAACTTTTGTTCTCTATGCTGAACATTTTGCTTTTTTGGTTGAATTTCCAGCCAGTCTTACAGAATTGGACTTTGGGCTACTTATTGAGGCTACAGTTACGTCAACTGAAGATTTCCTATAAGGTGATAAAAGTTGGTGATAAGTTTAATATATATATGATTTTACGATTTGTTGAAGAAGTATTCCTATTATTTTTTTGTTAACTATATACCATTGCATTTTTGTTGAACTCTAAACGAACGAAAGTTTTATGTTTTATTTAATGAAAATCAGTAAAAAGTTGATATTACGTTTAAAATATTTTCATGTGTCACTGAGACACTATTTTGATTATTTTTGTTGACTATTTATTATTGAATTTTTGTTATGACATAATAAATTTATAAATCAACACAGATGTATATATATTTAATTCTTACATTATGGATTGGGGTATTTGAATGAAAACTCACAATTGTCTTTGATTTCATTGTCGTTTATTGAAACACTCTTTAGGGTACACAAGCTATTCTATATAAGCATTACTGAAAGTATAAAAAAAAACTGAACAATTGCTTATGGAAATCACAAAAGTGGATGCTGCTGTTATTACAATCATTAAATCGTGCTGACGAGCATTCGAAGGCACAGACGATCCTCGACCCTTACATCTGAGCATTTCGCCGCAATAACACAGTGTTAGTCAAGTTAAAGTAAACAAATTGATTCATAATAAACAAAAAAACACAAATGTGTAAGTATAAAGATGAAAAAAAAAACAAAGTTTAGTACACAAATATTCTAAGAAAGATCAAATAAAATAAGAGATACCCACGAGAAAGTTATAAAAAAAGAAGAAACAAAAGATAACGATTGAAAAGAATTCCTCGGTACGTCATCGCGGCAAAATTTAGCTTCTGTAGAACGTCGATACACGAAATATTCGTCCAATTAGCGACTATTACGCGCTGAGTTCATTAAATTGTAAAGGGGACCGTGTGCCTTCGTTACACAAAACGTTTTCTCGTAATATACGTACGATATAATTGTATACGTCATAATAATAATATAAACTATGCTTCTGAACTTATCAACTACAAGAAAGATAAACTTATATGATACACGTACAATTATGCGCAAAGTCCTTTCGCAATTAATGATTATTTTATGCCGATCAATCAATTTAGCAGCTCAGCGTCTGCATCTCATCTCGTTCTCCGTTCTTTTAGAAAACAATGATCAATCGTCACTACAATAGACTCTCTTAATGACAGAATTGCACCTAAGGCCACTTGGATAAGATTGTGTCTTTTACATCTCGAGGAAAATTACAACGGAAAAGGGCTATATGTGTCTCTTTTCCGCGAATTGAATCGAGTCGCGAGATTACTTAACGAAACGTAATGGCACGGCCAAGTTGATAAAAAATTACATTCTCTATTGTAGTCGCGTCGTCTTGATGCGACAACAGCTTAACACGTCGGCGGGAAGCTGACCTTTCTGTTTTCTTTTCTTTCTTATGGCGAAAATGCCCATGAACTCGATGGTCTATCCTTTTTCTTTTATTTCTGGCAGATGCAATAGTATAATCCAGCAACTTGTCTACTTTCTAACAATGCAATGTGAATATTCAATGGGGCGAATATAGTAGGCTATATCTTTGACATCATTAATTGTTTTAATTAAGAAAAAAAGAATAGACCTTATATATGATATCACGTTATAACGAGTTCTTGACCATATAGTTTGGCCGATCGACGAAGGAAAGGTTGAAAGAAAGTGTACGATAATCATATATAATAATAATAATAATTATAATAATATTATAATAATAATAATGTCCGTCAGCTTCTGCCTGACGCAGTTTCAAAGCGGTAGCTAATGAAAATCACTCAAAATTAAAATATAGCCTAGCCTAGTCTACATTAAACCTCGTCGTGTTTCTATGTAATAATCACAAAAAAATGAGACCAAGACCCGAGAATTACACGGATATCTTAATCTTGTGTACGGGCCTCTGTCGAAATACTTTATAAAAGTACTGTGAAAAGTGAGAATAAAAAAGTGACAGGTCGTCTACACAGGGCGTCTATCAATCGTTACTTGTAAAACGCTGCTATTCTATCGTGTTCATATTCACTTGAAATTACGTTGAATATGGCTTTGCGCATTAAAGATGTACTTTTTACTATGGCGCAAAGCTGTATAGAAAAGCGCATATAGTAATTGTATTCTTGACATTATAAAATTTCGACAGTTTGAAAAATCATTTAGGCATTCTTGAGATATTTAATACTACTTATACATTTTAGATTGGGCTTTCAACGTTTTCAAATATCGTAAATTTAATCGTTTACATGAATATCTTCGACAAGGTTTTCACAATCGCTTTTCTTTTCATATACTAAGAAATGAAAATTGCGCATCTTTACAAATTGCAAGTTGTCATGGAATGTTTTAAAATGTTTCAAGCTTGTGCAGAATAAGTCAAGAATTTATAACGATACGATAAAACGCACAACTTGGGGACTTGAGAGGAAACTTAAGAGGAGAAAAGGAAATGAGGAAAAATGTAGGAAGAGAGAAGTCTTTTCATAATCGTCCTTACATCTTCAGCCTTAATAAGACTCACCTAAGCAAATATAGGTGTTCATAATAACAATTAAAGAGAAAATCCGATAATTGGAAATGCAATCATTACTTCTTTTATCCAAATAGAGCTAAATCTGTAAAAGCTAATAAGTATAAAGGTATGACTTAAGTACAACCACAAAAACTTGGTTATTCATTATATGGCATTCGTGTCTTTGCGCGCACATCAATAACATCTTCATCATCCTTATCATTAATCATTATCAGCATTATCATCGTCATCATCATCATCGTCATAATCATCATCATTATCATCATCGTCATAATCATCATCATCATCATTACCATTATCATCATCTTTATCATGACGATTCTTCAAATTACATACAACGCTTTTTTCTTCATTTTTTTAAATGTATAAATCTCATAATGCACGTACGCCTCTTAATTTTTTCTTCGTCGTTTCATCCTCTGCACGCTTTACTTGTTGCCAGTAAAAATCGCAGCAAGGAGTTTTACACATGGAAAAATTGGCTGATTGCGTTATTTCAAATTTGTCTAGTAATCTATACATATCTAAGTATATATTAAATGTTGATAAGTATACCAAGTATTTATAAGTAACTCAAATATTGATTTTTGCATAGGTTTTATAGTTTGTATGGAGCGAATATTTTCCTGTCTTAGCTAAAAGTTTGCTAACGCAGCAAAATTATGGCTAAGACTCAATACAACACTCTGAATTCAAAATTGTCGTGTTATTTTCCAAGATGTACGAAACGGTTGAATAAAATCTACTCAAATAGATCTTATTCAACATTCAATTTTTTTCTGTGGTAAGTTTTAGTAGATTCTATAGCTTAACAACAATTGTTTAAATTCTAATTTATATTTATTTTAAAGACTGTCAAGACATTTTAATGAAAGTCATTCATAAAATTGAATAGCTTTCAAAGTAATCTTTTCAGCGTTTGAAATATCATAGAAAATAGAAATATCGAGTAATAAAATAAGGCATTTATGAATTAAAAAATCATGTAACCTGTCATAATACGCGATCATCCAATGATTCATATGCAAATGACCCCATATTAGACGCTGAAATCCCGCGGAACCCTTTTCACAGTACTCAAATTTTCGTTCGCCTAAATACGAGAAAGTACACAATAAAAAGGAAAGCTACACAAAGACGCATACGATATAATGACTTATTTCTTATGACTCGAGAGTACGTAAAAAGTAAAGCGCGGGTTCAGCGGGGCTCCGCGAATATCGCCGGAAGACCCATCGATCGTGTAATGCAATATCATTATGCTTCAATTAAAAGAGCTTTGACGTTGGGAGGATCTTCCATCGTTTGAGCCTCGGTTTTTCTTCTCCTTGCGTTGCGATTTCCTGGCGTTAGTTTAAAGTTATAATCGATGCATCTACATGCGTCATCTATGAATCTGCATTCTCGCTGCGTGCGAAACTCCTTCTCTAATCTTCTTTTGATTTGTCACGGTTTATCGGAGATCGGCTTCACTCATACGCTTCCTTGAGTCTTTCGGCATTACGTCGAATCTGCAATACAAAATCAAAATTCCAATGTAATAAAAGAAAACACAATATTCTTTTTTTCAAATTCTATAAAATATAGCTATTTCATAAATGTTAAATTATGCAACGTACTTTGTGCAGCGCTACATATATATAGTGTAATAAAATTACACCTTTCGCACGTAATCGGCAATTCGCACGCAAACTTTTTTCATGAATGGAAAATCTAGTCCACGACGTACGTACGTCTCGCTCCACTTTCGCCGTATATATAAGAGTGGACCGACTTTCCATCGACGCGTCAAGTTCAAGGCCATGCGCAGGAAGCTTGACGAGCTCAGGCATGCGTATAACAATCGCGACTATGTATATTTAGCCATGAAGCAAACTCGCATATACGACGCGATGATAACCACCCGATAATTTCGCGTAATTCAATAAAGGCGACGACGATCTTCTCTCCGCGCCAAGAGGGCTTATTACATACCTTCGCGCGACGAGATTCTATACCTATTGATGATGGCTCTTTTCTTTCTCTACCGCCGTAGGTATACTAAATGCATAAGTGTTTCACGTGCACGCGAGAATTGGAAAAACTGGCGGATATCTATCCCTGATGTGAGTGCGCAAAGCGTAGACCGGTATTCGAGAATTCAAATACGAACTGCGAAAGTGGCGAGCGTGTCATTGAGAAAAAATACGGCCTGACGTTTTGACGCAATAATCGAAGTTAATTACTTGGAGCTTTTTTGCTTTTCTTTATATTTGTATATTAGAGATAAAAGTAGCTTCGAGTTCGAAGGATTGCGAGGCTTAATTAATTATATTAACATAATATACCTTTTTGTCGCACACGTACATATATATACAGCGGCGATGAGACACTAGCTATAAGTAACTTTAATTTATAGCAGCTAACTAATACTGGCTTTACTATATATACTCAATCTAAACGATTTCTTACAATCTATAACTGTCCCCGCATTTTTCCTCAAGAGTAGACGGTTTGATTTTTTCAGTTCCCAGCTATCGAATCGCAGGACAAAAAAAAGGCTCAAATAAGACACGAAAGTAGTTAAGTTGTTACATAGGAAAAGAAAAACCCGCTGCGGAGATATATGGCCGGAGATAGGCAAGAGCTTGGTGTGCGTATATACATATAAGAAAAAGCGACTCGCGCGATATTGCCGTATCGACAAATAAATAAACAAGGCTTAACGATCGCGCGAGTGCGCCTATGATTCGTTACAGCATGTAACGAGGAAAGGAACACGGGCGTCGCTCTCGACGAGCAACACCTCAATCGCCGCTGCAGAGAGAGGATATTCTTCGCGCGCGCAAAATTGATACTTCCAGTCTATGTGATGACTTTTTCTTTTTTTATTCCAGAGGGATATGCAGGGACACATACGCAGCGAGCTCTCGTCATCATTATATTATGCGTCTAATAGCTTGTTTCGAATAATTCACTAGATCGCGTTTATCTTTTTCGAGCGACAAGTTGAAATTTTTGTGTAAATTGATCTCGCCTCGAATAATTTATTCACATATATACTGATGGATAACTTTACGATTACGAATACGATATACGATACGAAAGTCGCGGAAAAATAAAAATAAGCGAGTAGAGAGCGAAGGCAAAACACGTCCGTCGAAAATTTCCTAACAAACCAGCATCTCTCGCGGGCGAAGGTAATCAAGGGTTACATCGTGTGTTGCCCTCGACTCGCGCGGGCTCGCAGCAATGCGCGCTGCAGCGAGTTCAGTGACTCTTTATATATACAAGGGAACGTTCTGTTTGCGAAGCTCTCTCGCTCTCAGCATCCCGCGCTATACTCTCGTTTCTTTTCTTTTGCGCGCCTTCGTTCCTCATCCTTATTTTCTCTTGCTCTCTTTTTTGCGCGCATCCGCGAGTGTGGTGTATATAGGTATATATAGGCTCGGCCCCGCGAAAACGATCTTCCGCGTTATTGAATGGAATCAACCGCACAGCCGCGAGGAAATGGATTTTCAATTACTTTATTCGAGCGTTAATGGCTGCGCAGCTATATGCTCGCGACGATCGCGCGAGGGGAGGCAAACATCTCGGTTTTGGCTCCGGTATAGAGGGTGCGAAACAAAAGTCGTGGCAGAAAGCTTGCTGGTTGAATATTTCATTGAAGCTTCATATTATCGAACACCTTTACTGTATGAAACTCGTGTAATACGTTTATCGAGGAATTATTTAAATGAGCGCTCGTTAAATAATTCACGTCTCATAATATTCAGACGGTAAAACGCCCACCTTATATGCGTACCCACAAAAGCATCCTCTCACGCCATGCATATATATATAAAAAAAAGAGACGCAAAAAAAAAACGACGACTGCAGCACTTTCGTCCGACGAAGAATAGACTCTTATACACGCGGAACGACTCTCCGACAATGACGATCGCGTCGTTTTGCTCGCCGCGTAGCAGCTTTCTCCGAATCACCATAAAGGCCCCCCTGTCGCACACGTGCATCCTCACAGTAGTATACAATAGAAGCGCGGTGCAGCTACGCGCGATATAATAAGTATACCTATGTATGCGCGCGTGTATAGTCGTCGGACACGCCTCGGCGAGCAATTGTCGAGGGTGGAGGGCAATTATATGATAGGCGAGAGCGCGACACCACGAGATTGGCCACCGCGAGGAGATATATACCTAGAAAGAGGGAGAAAGGATGCTGTGCACGCTTCCGTGTCTGTGATGATGCCTGTATATACTGCATGAGTGATTTAAAAAAAAAGTTAAGTATACGGACGTTTTATTTGCCGTTTTTACATCGTCAAAAGTATATATATATAATACAGTAATCATCGTTTGTTCTTTTCGGACGGTAATAAACAAGATTTTCATGCTAGGGTTTGAGTGATAACCTGAGTTTAGAAAATCTATACAATTACTTTTATTATAACCCGTCATTAAAATGTTTGTTTTATGAATCCGTATAATATAATATTGCTCTTTACGTAATTCTCCGCGAGTAAACACAATATATAGCTTTTCCTCGCAACTCATCCACTTTCAGAAAACACGCGTTCGCCTATAAATTTTCAAAATGATTTTGTCATGCCTAAACGGTGTAGTATAATTTTATTACGGACCTGCGCACAATAACAGGTTGTTAGTTAAATCAAAAACGTCCACTAAATTGATCGCAGTATATATATATGGTGAACTCATTCATTATTCCCTCCGCGCGCTTTCGACGCTCGTATACCCTCTCATTTTTCAAAACTGCGCTGGGCTTTTATAGCCCAAAAAGAGCATTATCAGACAACTGTATACATGAGAAATTCCGAAAAACATCCTTCTGCGCATAACACTGCGCAACGTGCAATCTTCATCGTCGCGACGGGGTGTGCGACTTCGGCTTCCAAAAAAAAAAGAAGCATCATCGTCTTCGTTGCATAAACGCACGTAACTGCGCTTCTCTTTCGTTCATTTTCGACTCGAGCGCAGCGGTCGTGTTTTTTTTTTCCTGATGGCTCGCGCGCGGTGCACCGAGAGCAAAGAACGCCGACGTACAAAACCTGCGCGCAGTTTGTACGTGAGAGTATACACACATATACACGTATACAGGCCCGTTTCGTTTCGGCATCAGCGAAGAACGACGACCGGAGAGGGTCGCTGACCTCGGCGGCGATTCACAAAAGTTCCGACACCGGCGCCAGCGACACAAGCCGTGCCTTGCCTCGCTTATATTATGCGTGTATTATGTGCGCGCAGCCGAAAGTATCGTACAGCACATCACAGGTTAGCTGAAAGAGATTCGGGGAGAGATATAGCTGCGCGCAAACTACTATTTTTGTTTTGCTGCGCAGACGAGTTGCTTTTGGGCGGGGAACGATTGCGATCTATATCGCTGTAACGTGAGCTCATATACTGACAGACTTTTTGACGAGCAGAGTTATTTTTTGAAAGATTGATCTTTTTTTGTCAATTCGAAAATCACGCTTTTAAGCTATACAGATTTACGCTGATAATGCGCATCGAAAAATATGCCGGATCGTATATTATATATACGTATTACAAAAGAGAGAAAGATCCTTTCGGAATGAATTTCTGGACTTTCTCGCAGCGGGGCAGGTAATAAAAAGCGTGAAAAATCCTGTAATTTAAAGCTTTTTTTGTTCGAAACCACACTGTGCACTGCAGTGATGTGCTTCGCAGTGTCTGAAAGGAAGAAGGCCGGGACACAAAAGCGGGAGAGAACTCCTGAAAGAACTGCGCACAAAGAAAGAAAGTAAGAGTGAAAAGAGTAAGCCACATGCATCAGATCCGGATATAATTGCGTAAAAAAATCATTCCTTCGCGTAATTCTCGTAATATAATTAGCTGCGAGAACGTCGAAAGCTGTATATGCAACGAGCTCTCGAAAACCAGTGAACGCATATTACTGTCGTCGATACGCATCGATTGTTCGCAACGTCGATGCATATTATACTATATTATACAAACACGTGTGCATATAGGAGTTTCGGTAACGAAGCCATTGTTGCGACTGCCACCGTATTTTCATCGAAAAAAATAACGAGCAGCTATATTATGCGCGCTCAGGTATTTCGCTGGCGCAACGGGCAAAAAGCGCGGTCTTCCATGCGCTTGTATGTTGTACGTATAATACCTTTTTCTTCTTTTTTTTTGGAGGGAGCACACGCAAACGCTCTCGTTTATCGGCCAGTTGTTAGCGATGCACGTGTACTTAGCGATTTAACGACGGGCACTCGAAAGTGTCCCCCGCGGCAAGGAGTAAATTTTGGGAGTATCGGAAAAAGTAGCGAAAGAAGACAGAGGCTATTATATATTATATACGCTCTACTCAAGCCCGTAAAATCCTGGCGTTTTGCATAATAATACCATCGGATTTCGAACTGCACGCTCGAGAGAGAAAAAAATCGCACTGTATCCACATAGTCTATCTCGCGTGCGCTGCACTTTGAAAGGGAGAGAATAATCAATTCGTTATACACGGCGCAAGCTTTGAGAGCTAGAGAATATATATATATTTAAGCATCAGCGTGTTTGCGCGGTGCAACGAACCGTGAAAAGAAATGATAAGCGACAGTTATGCGGTTCGCGACGAGACGCGAGCTGCACTGCACAAATGCACACACACACGAAGGGGCCGCTTCCGGCGGATGGACGTCCGCGAGGATCCGGCCCCGAGCGATGATCGCCCTTGGCTTTCCGGACGCGTATGTCATGTGTATGAGCTATATATACAATGCCGGTACCCGCAGCGTATGGCTCTTTGTCGGGCTACGGCAGCTTTTGTCTTTATCTTGAGAGCCTCGCGAAATTTATCGTCGCCACTGTCGAGAGAGCACTCCAAGACTCCGCAAAAACGAAGGATGTACGTATATATACATTTTTTTCATTCCACGATCAATAATTGATGTAGCTCCGACGATTTCCGCCGAGTATAGCGACATCATTCCCCCCTCTTATTGCATGCCGCGTGCTATCAAAAAGTACAAAAACTGCACGCGATGAGCGATATAAACTCATCATCCTTCCACGGTGTATATATAATACTGACGAAGTAGTTTCTCGTAATCGCGTGTAATACCGGTTTTGTCACACGATCCACAAGCGCGCGCGCGCGCAGCTTTTCACAATAATAATATCGCTTCGACTGATTTTACGAGTACGAGGAGCTTCTAATTATCCGAGAGCTGTTGTGTAAAAAAAACGCGCTCTCTGATCTTTTATAAGTATACAGAGGGGATCTCGAGTGGAAGTATATTCTCTTTCTCCGCAGCAGCTCTTGCTCGCGATTTACGGTGTATTTTGCAACGGAACCGCCTATATACACGCGGAAATGATTACGTTGCGCGTATAGCGATTAAAAATTATGGATATGCAGGCCAAAAGAGAGCAACAGAGTCCGGGCGCTCGATTTTAATTGGGGGGGAAGCTGAGATATAGTGAGGAAATTCGATCGTTAAGAGGAATGGAAACGGCTGTTTCTCCAGATCTCATCGGGGGGGAGGAGGGTATTATACGACAAATTTTTAGTGTGCGTTTGTCATATATAGGGCGGACCGCCTCGTATACATATACTGTTAACGACTGTGTCGCGTACGGCTTTTTCTTGAAATTCGTATTCCTTCTATATGTATATACGCAAGTCTCGTCGTTATTAAGATGTTTCAACCCAACGGTATATATACACGGCCTTTAAAACGAGCTCTCATTGCGAATAAATTATTCGCGCGACTGGGCGTTAACTAGCCTATATCGAATGTCATCCTTTGAATCTATACTCCGGAACACGCAGTTAAACAGCTGCACGATATAATCCACGAGCGTGTATATACCTGCGAAGGAAGAGCTAGTTTTTCTTATTAGAAAATTCGAAATCTGAAAAATCCACATGTATATGTATCTCGATGCATCGATCGTAGAAGGCGAAGCTCGGCCGGCCGGTATTCATTTCCACTTTTTCGCTGCAGCGCGCAGCACAACGAGCTTTTGCGCGTGCGCGTGCGACCGGTCGCGCTTGAAAAAGAAGTCTTCCTTCGCGGGCCTTGCACAGAGATAGAACAGGCTGAGAAAGAGTCTCCCTGTCCAGCTTCTGCCCTTATTTATACTTGCTGGAATTTTCTTCTTTTGATGCAGCCGGTGTATATAGAGCGAGCGAGTTAGTCGGAAGGACGGGATTCTAGATAGATTTTTGAAGTGTGTTTGGATTTTCACGGCTTTCTAATGCGCGTTTCTGTATTATACGGCTTTTATTGTGCTATAGCTGCATATTTCCTACGATGATATAATTGCGACGTATTGGAGTTGCTGTAGTGAGTAATATACTGGCATATATCAGAAAGTTAATTCGTTATTACACTTTCTGAAACTATATCAGATTAAGTCCATACCGAATTTTTTTCAGGGAGTCAACCAGTTCCGCGATAGCACGTGCTCTCTCGCGCATTATGGAGGCCGTTTTCCACGATTCCCGCTCTCTCTCTCCCACTCTGGCGCATAGGCGTTTAATTATCGGGGAGAGAATATCGCGGCAGGCGAAAACTTCCGGTTTCGAGTATAAGACACGTGCGAAGAGCTGTCTATTTGCTATGAATTTTTTTCCTCTTCCAGTCGCGATCTTTCGAAAAATCACACGTTGTATCTTTATTAGAGAAATGCGGACGCGGGATCTATGATTACGCGAGCGTGGTTATATCTATAAATAATTCGCTTGTATATGCAGTGATGAATCGCTTATTCGAGCGGGAAACATAGTCGCCAGAGAAGTAGAGGTATGGGATAAGTGAAAACTCTTGTTATTATTAAAGAAAGGCTATATACGCGCTCAATTATACTCCTTTCATCACCGCGAATATATGTGTACTTGTTGCGGTTGAAGCGCCGAAAGTAATGCATGCAAGTTGGAATTTATTACCAGGCATCTATGTCGGCCGCCTATATGTATATACAATACAGCCGCACGCGTGATGTTTGCAGAATTAAGACAAATATTGCCGACACGTTGTAATTACAGCCGCGTGCGCGGAAAACAGATTTTTACTGGCGAGAGTATAATAACAATCAGCGGCACGCGATTACACAATTTCTCGCGAACAGTGTGATTTCCAAGTTTTTTTTTCTGTAAAAAAGCGCAGCTTCATCTACAGACGAGAAGCCGCATGTTATTCAACCTCCGACGATCAAACAAATGTCGACCACAACACTATACATCCTGGAGGGAAGAAACTTCCTCAACACGTGCTTTCACTTCGCGAAGCCGACGCTCAGTGTATATCTGTGCGAGAACATTATACGAAGTACAAGTACTTCGCAACTGCAGCAACGCGTACACGCACGCCTGCGTGTGCTTAGAACATTAACCGAGAGCGTATATATGCAGTATATACTCATTTCACATTCCGACAATTTGCTCTTTCTCTCTCTCTCTGTCTCTCCGCATATAGATACTATACGAGCGTTAAAGAAAAAAAGTCACACGAGCCGAGCGACACAGAGAAGTATAGACTAAAAATTTCGCTGTCGATCGTTAAAAGCACGCGAGAGTAGTACGCATATAATGCGTTACGTCATGCGCGCATTGTGTCTCCGCCGGCGCACTGCAGCTGCGGCTATTAATCATGATATTTTCCGTATGCGCTGTCAACTTTATTATGGCCCGGCAGTAAGTGCGGGGAGATGATTTTTCGGAGATATCTCGTTATTGTTGTTACATTATTAGACATTATGCAAAAGCTCGTTACGGAGCAAAACTCTCATACAAGATAGTTTCAATCGGAAATCATGAGTCGATGCTTCGCGCTGATGGCGCGCGGCTTTATGGTTTATCGTTTAATTGGAGAGAAAGCATCGATGATTATGAGGAACACTGTGCAGCCGCGCGCGCGCGGGCTTTTAAAACACCTTTCCCAGGATTTTGCGCTGATGAGTTTTCGAGTGCAGATTTTATGGAGGAGAAGAGAGCACTACTGCACGCTGTGAGCTCTTCTGGACTTTTTAAAAGTATATACGCCGCGTGTGGTAGTGCTTTGGTTATATATGCTAACGATGCTTTACGACTATCGATTATTTATAATCGCTCAAACGAGTAGCGTATGGCTGTATTATGCTTTTTCGGCGAAAACCGTTCGCAGTCTAGTGGCTAATGCTACCGATAAATATGTTTTTAAGTATACGATGATTATTATAGCTATTACGGTTATCATCGGTCTCCAATCATCGATCCATATATGAAAAATCGAAGATATATGTATATACAAAGGACGTTGTAATCATCAGCGTATATATAATTTGTGTTCCAGCATCGAGCGACAAATGCATCATACACCAAAAGCAATGAAACTTTCTCCAATATACAGAACGATACTGATCGGGAAAAAACGGCGTCCGAGCTAAGCGAAGGAAAAAGATCGTTTTATATATATTATCCTCTAATGCAAACGGGGTTTCTTGGGTTATATGCATCAGTTCCGTCGACGTAGGCGACAATACGGCGTCGCGCTCTATTGTCGCGCAGCTTATATTCTATACACACGCGTATCACTTCTCTCTCTCTCGCGACACAAAGAGCATTGTTGCAATCGCCGCGGTGGCAGGGCCGACCCAGATCGCGTGTGTCTATCCGAGAGAGAGAGAGAGAGACGACACTCTTTATATAGACTCTCTCTCGCGGTCGACGACTTTTCGCGGTTATTTGTTTTCCTATGCGGCGAGAGAGTTGCTTAATTGATCAATTAATGCGCGCGACGCGTCATGCCTGAGTTATTCGCGTGCGCGCGCGCGCCTTCGATCGGTTATATATATTTATATGCCAACGTACGATCTCAATAAGGCTTTTTCCGTAAACGCCTGTCCGAAAAGGCTGCAATAAAAATTCATCTTATGCATGGGTATAGCGTATTCCATTTGAATTTTTATGGCTGTATTTATTTTTGTATTCATGACGGACAGTCTCTCTTGTGTGTTATTCGATATATATATACACGCTATTGCGATGCATGATTTTACGAGCACGTTCGCTGAATTTATTTTCTGCGAGTCATTCGCGTTGAAACCATAAGTCCACTTTTTTCGCGAGTTATTTAGATGTATGCCGTAATTATTCACACGACGCATAACTACCAATCGTTTATAATCAAAAAGAGTTTTTAAAAGAAATATGGTCCAAATCTCGAACATATGTAGGTGAAATGCTTGTGTTCCTTTCCTATACGAGTCAAGTGGAACGATCCAATTTCGTGTTTTCCATTTCAACGCATGAAAAAAGAAAGGAGAGAAATGGGTGTATACGCGTCTCGAGACCTTGAACCTCAGAAGAAAAAAAGGGACGCGCGCGTGATTCGCAACCATTCAATCATTCCAGTCTACTGGGTACAATATGATGCTCGGCGGATGTCACTCTCGTACGTGCAGTGGCATAGAAAATTCTGAAGTCACGAGAACTTCGGGATTAACACACACACACGCACATCACGTGTTGTTCGTAACTCCAGAGTCAAAGCATTTAAACTCGCGTTGCGTTTTTAAACGACGTCATAGGTTAATCTACTCATCCACCCTAGCACGTGCACTCATACACATACACACATAGAAACACAAAAATTTTTCTCTTCTCCAAAGGCTTTAATCGCCAAATAAAACCGAGCTTCGCTACAACAGCGTCATGGTCCCCTCTTCTCAACCCTATGATTAGAGAGGTGATTCTCTTAAACTACGCAGCAAATCCAAATCTTTTTCTCTTTTTTTTCTTACTCTCTCTTCCTTTTTCCGGGCGTATAACCTTGGGGTTGGTCCCTTGAGGAGGAGGTTTTAGTCGGTAGGCATCACTTAACTGTGGTGAATCCGACACTACCTTCAACCCCATCAGGAAAGTGTCTTTTAGAAGATTTCCTCCTCCTCTCCCCATAAAAAAAAGATTAAACGACGTTTTATAAATTATTATAAGTATACAAAAATAATATATTGACGCGTATAATATATACATACTCGATCGTTTTACTATACTTTTTTTATACTCCTGCGCAGTGCCTTTGTCGTATCGGCTTACCCACGTGAATACGGATTTCTGTCCAAGGATGCCTCTGGCAAAAATATTGGGCATCAAGAATGCAAATGACCGCGTATCTTTTGGAAATTTAATACACCGCGTGAAATTGTTTGCGACTAGAGAGACAAACTTTTCACTGGTTCACTTGAGAAAATTCCAAGAATTTCAATAATCCCATAACCATAAGCACGGATAGCGCAGCTTTTCGAACAGCTCATTCTCGGCGTATGCGTGTAAATTATACGATACACATTTTGAAAGAGTTTTATATCGCACAATGGCCGCTCGGGATTTTCGCATTGTATACAGTGTATGCAGCAGCAGCAGCGCGCGCGCTTGCGGTTGACTCCGTAATTACCTCGAGTCTATAAATCAAGTCTCGCGCGCTCGCGGTGTGGTGTCTATCAAAGCATCGGATCGCGGAGCTAAATTGAAAAAGTAGGCGCTATGCGGCAGGTTGCAACAGCAGCAGCAGCGGGGCTTCTTGTATATATATACCCCGTTCATATGCAGCAGCTGTGCATGCGACACGACGATCGTTATCCTGCGCGCGGCCAATTGAGCTATACTTATTTATTAACTCATTTCGAAAGGGAGAGAGAGAGAGAGAAAAAGCGCCGGCGTGCAAACTAATCTACAAATTGAATGCACACGACGGTACACGCAGCGGAAAAATCGACGAGGAAGCATAAGAAGCGCGCGCCGCCGGGAAGTATATATAGATAAGCCGAGTGTTAATAACGAGAGGAGGAGGAGGAGGAGAAAAAGTCGCTTGCGCCGAACAACAATCGCGCGTGTAATCGAGCATTACACGCGCGCGCGACTTCGTATAAGTACAGCATAGACTAGTCTGCGCGCATATAGAGGCTTAATAGATAAATCGCGAAATTGCACTCGGATGAGCAGAGAGGTCTGTGTGTACCGTTTCATCGCGTGCCTGCGCCAAATTGAAAATGCTAATTTTTATTAGGGCTATGTTTTTGCAGCTTTTTTCGCCGCCGCCATCAGAGCTTCGAGGAAGCTATATTAGCGCAGTCTCGCGGGGCGTAACGGGAAATCGCGTATATGAGTCGAAGAAGTCATTAGGAGAGGTGAGCTTTATAATTATCGCGCGGGGACGCGCCGCAGGGAAAAGGAGCGACGTCGTGTGTGTTTGTAATAAACGTCATTATCGGGGGAATTCAATTTTCTGCGCGTTGCGTGTGTTTGCCGCACCGCTACTGATGTCGAGCTTTAATTAACCACCGTATATGTAATATGCATCAATCATGATGAGGTGCGGCGCGGTTTCGGGTCTCTTAATTGTATGAAAGAAAAAAACCTGTGGAACGTGCGGTACGTCGCGCTACTTTGTATGTAGATAATCTCTTTCCTCTCGTCCTGGAAACTACATAGCACACGTGTATATATACCCCCATGTATACGTGCATCTTGTTAACGGCACATATACGTATACATAGCACAGAGAGCGCGATGGCGCCTTGACAATTCGTTCGTTTTGCGCCTCTTTGCAGCGCAGTTAGTCGCCGCGTTATCGAATTACTCTCGGCGCTTGTATAACACGAGCGCGAAGTGGATATATTGCCGGCGCGATTACAACGCAGCCCTTAGGCAGAGCTCTCCCGATCCTCTCTTTCTCTCGTGCTTACATTATATGTATACATACTAGACGAATAATCGCGAGAAGGAAGTATATATAGTCTATTCCCTCGTATATAGCCGCGGATTGATATCTCTCGACGATCCTTCCTCTCATTCGCTCCGTCATTTTTCTCTCTCTCTGACGACTAGTCCGCAGTCATGCCACCAGCTGTTTTATATATATAGTTTCAACTGCAAACTTGAAACATCCCGGGCTTTTTGTATTTAAACGTGCATCCGCCGGGGGGCTTTTAACGATACCTATTACAGAAAAGAAGTGTTACCGTTCTGATTGGTCTTAAGCGACGGCTAAATGCTTGGTAATCGCAATCGTGCGATAATCTCTCTCGCGCTACTCGTGATTCAACGTTTCTGTATATATATACTCGCCTATTTTCACATTTGCATTTTTGTTTATTTCGCTCGTCGGGCGAAATATTATTGCTGAATCCGCAATCACGTCATGAAATTCAGTGCACCGGGGGCAGTAAATATCTCGCGAAGTAAAGGAGTATATAGTAGGCTTTTCATCGGCCTCCCGCGCGAGTTGTTATAAAACTCGCGCGCGAGAGAGAAGGAGTACAAGACTTGAGAGTTGAGAGGATGCGACGCGGTCCATCCTCTCGAGAGAACGGCTGCACGCGCATTCCGCGTTTGTCCTGTGTAACGGTACCGATCACACCGCAGACAACAACGCACTCGAGAGGGAAATTACTCAGGCGTCCGGCAAAAGTCGCGCGCTTTTTTTTTTCGTACTACAGCTGGATGCACGGTATACTATCTATAATAAGTGGTTTTGGTGAAACTCGTGAATAGAATGTTATATAATACTGTGCACACATAGCAGCATATAATGCATCGTCGTTGAATTCAAAAGCGCACATTTATACGCACACCACAGCAAATAAAAGCAATCGACCTTCTGCATATATAAAGCATCTCACACGTGGCCCCGCGTGCACGCAGTAGTATAGTTCGCGGCCAAGAATTGGAATTTACGAGGCACGAGCGAATCGAGAGCGCGCGCAAGCTCGCGCGTAAATCACGTTCGCACGACGGAAGACTTGGATTCGTGCGCGCGCGGGAAAAACCATCAGCGCTAAAAGAAAAGCGCACAGCTCTCGATCGTTGAGAAAAGTCACTCGACGACGGGAATACGGTAACAGTGTATATATATATATATACACGAAGGAGGAAATTGTTTTACCGTGTACAAGAGTCTGGAAGATGCAAAAATAACAGGCTAAAAACTACCGGGCGTTTTTCATAGCTGCTTCTCTGCTGCGCTTTTTTTTATTTCACAAGAGAGCTCTCTCTCTCTCTCTCCGCCGGTAGTGTGTCTTTCCTTTTCTGGCAAACGCGCGCTATAAAATGTATACGACGCTCGCTTCCGCGCTCGGCGCTTCTCGCGAAGATGGACGGATCGGCTTTTTTTGTAGACTAGAGAGACGCGGGCCGCGGTGTATATTGCGAAGAAAACAACGGCCGGGAGAGACTCGCTGCGCGAAATTGGCCCAGTGTGTAACGGCCGCGGGATTAACGACCATAACGACCGAAAATCTGCTGCGATTACGTAATTTTGAGAAGGAAGAAACAAAAAAATTAATGTCCACCGACGAGTAGATTAACGGTGAATATATCGCGGGGTTTTTCTGCGATGATCGGAAAAAAATTTGATTTTTGCATCGCGTCAAAAGAAGATCGGAATCTTGGTATTATATACGCATCATCGAAAAATTGATTCTCAACGGCTTTTGCTTCTCTATAATATATCTCGGCAAATCAACGAGTGAGCTAGTCCCGCGAAATTTGAATCGCCGGAAGGAGCGTCGTCGCGCCGTTATAATAGAAGAGCCGCGCGTATGTATAGTCTGGCTCGAGGCGTCGATGCATCGATTATTAATCCGGCGATTAGCATCGCTGCGTGGCGTTACATTGCGGTGCCTCTCCTCTCTCTCTCTCTTACTATTTCTCGAGAGTTGCTATCGCAAGAGTCATTTGTTCGCGCGTCGGTGCGAGGGTAATGAAGCGAAGCTGTACGACGATGTCGATGGTTTTTCATTAAAGTTTTCAATAAACTGACTGGCCCTCCGTTGCTCTATTTCGTTCACAAGCAGGATGACGAGGAATCTATTAAGGAGGTGACGCTTGTATATTATATACCGAAGGCTCTTCGTTTTTTCCAGTCGAGTGTATAGATATATAATAAAGCGTTGAAATAAGAAGGAAGTGCGAGCAGATGCGATCGATAAGGTTGAAAAATATCGGCTATTTTGTAGCTAAATATTGCCGTGTACTTGAGAGATATAACTATGCGTTGAGTAATACCTCGATTCGGTTCATTTGTTCCAGATAAACAAAATGAATAGCTCTCATTCGTTTAAATAATTCCGAGTTTCAACTCTAGTGCAACTAGGCGTATTAAGTTGTACCGAGATCGAATCAGTTCTACAATCTACGCGTATCAATCTCAAAAATTCAAGTCAAACTTTGCAAAAATTCAATCTGAACTCTCAACGTGTATAATATATATACGAAATTGCATATATCGGCCTCAAAAATATCCGCTCGAAACGGCAGCTCCGCGTATATGTACGAGCCGCATGCGAGCGCATACAATGCAAGCCTCTAGAATCCTAGATGATTATCGGCCACGTGGCAAGAGCGGCGCGTTGGCAATTATAAATTTGCTGCGATTAAGTGAAAGCTTATATAGTAGCTCATGCGGATAAACGCAAGATTTTCCTTTCATTTCCTTTCGTTACATTTGGATTCGCCCATCCCTGCAGTTATTTTTAAATATAACAACTCTATAGTACACGGCATTAAAGCATACACCAGCGGATAAGATCGAAAAGAAAGGAAGGAATGTCAAAAATTCGCTATCGGCTCACGCCATCAGCCTGAAAACCCCATTTCCCCGCTATGGACACGACGACGCGTCGACTCGATCGAGCGTTAAGTCATTAGCTGACTTGAAGCCTCTATAAAGCCTCTCTTTCTTCGGCTTATATCCTCGGGCTACCGCAGCAGCAGCAGCAACAGCAGCAGCAGCGAACAATGCAGGACGGTTGCGTATGCAGGTAAGCGCGCGGAGCACGCGTTGCCCAGATGTATTATAAGGAGCGCGCGTTGCCCTGAGGCACTAATATAATACCGATATACGCGCGCGCTCTCGATGATTTTCGCTGAATAATTTCCGCGGGAGCGGGTGTTGAGAGATTGATGAGAGATTATTGCGCCTTTTTGCGCATACGTGCAGTCTGCCAATTCATGAATGATGCTGGTTGTTGCGCGGATTTTTTTTCTCGAGTGTGTGCTATAGGTTAATAGCATATAGGTAGTGAGAGAGAGAGAGGGAGGAATGCATGTATATAGCGAGCGTTTTACATTATTTTGAAAGTTAAATCAACAAATTAACCGTTTACTCTATGCAAATGATAGCCCTCGCGCGAATGCATAATACGGTACGAGTGCGATCATTACATTCCGACTACTGATTTTCGAATAAGTATAGATACATACTTGTCCCGTATACGAGGGGCAATGCTATATAACACACGTAACCCCTATATTACTTAGCTACCTGAAAAGAATCGTGAAATATTCCCGTTCCTTCGAGCTGCCTCTCTTCCATACTCGCCCGCAGTATAAATATAACATCTCTAGCGCGTGCACACCTAGTCCGATTCTTTACGGGAAAACACGGCCAGGAGAGTCGAGTTAAGTCGCAGCAGCAGCAGCAGCAGCAGCTTTCGTCGCTAGCGGGGCGGCCATAAATCCTAGAGTAGAGAGAGCGCGCGCGCGAGGTTAGAAGTGCAGGAGCCCCGTAAGCGTGGATCCCGTTAAGCGCACGTGTGTATATATATATATACACACACAGTACGCAAGAATGTCCGCTGCGGTGCAGGCGGCGACTTCGTTTGTAGTCGCGCCGGGGTAATTAATCGCGCGCGAGAGCGCCGTCGAGTCGCTCGATTGACTTTGCGTGCAAGCGCTTATCTCTTCACCTTTTACCTTGGCTATACGCGAGAGCACAGCTCTAGTCGTTTAAATTGCACAAAAGCCCTGGCCTCTATATATGCGTTTTAGCGAGAGGAAGAATGTGTGGCAGTGCGAGCTGAGGTTGATATATAATTTATAGCCACTTTGTATATGAGTTGCTGGTTTTTTTTCTTCACTGCGCGTAATTAATTCTCGTATCGATTGTGACTTTTCCGGAATTGCTCATTTCGACAAGATTTCTGCATAAACTGTATCTAAGATAATAATAACGCTGAACACATACAATACCCTACACTCAAGTTAACGCTCGCACGGTCCACTTTGTCTGCGAGCGAAGCAATACGTCTAACGACGAGCGAGCATATCGCATTACCCGCTCTTGGGGTCCTCGACCTGCCCCTAGACCCTCACACTGTATACACATATACACACACATCAGTGACAGTCGCGGGCGAAATGAACGGAGGATAGGTGACACGGCGACAACTGCCACGGCCGCACAAACATATCGCTCACTACGGCGACACTAGGAAGACGCCCGCGGCGGAAGAACTATGGGAGGTCTCCGGTCGCCTCTTGTCGTCGTCGTGACCCCGACGCTCTCCTCGCTGAGTGATTTGATCGCTGTGACGGTTTTATGGACGACACAGAGATAAGTAAGGGGAGCTCATTAGAGGATCGCCGAGTATTAGGTTTGCCTGTGTGCTCGTCTGACTGGGTTCGGCGGTTACTACTGACGTAAAAAAGCCGACGCACTGCGTGAATTATGCTCGAAGTAAAGATGTTTCAAAATTCTGTGAAAACTCGTAAATTTATATGTATTTCAGTAAACAAATAAACGAGAGTAAACTTATAATCTCCCTTCCACGTGCGGCAATATTACCTTACGCGCGGTAACGATCGTAGGAGGACGAAGATATCCGCGCCGCTCATCATAAAAGCTCACGCTATAGTATATAGAAAGCCTTCAAAGCGAGGCGGCGCGCCGCCGAAAAAAATCGACGTCTGCGCCGATCCAAGGCCGCACTTGTCGGCAGCGGCGTATATAATACAGAAGAAGAAGAAGAAGAAGAAGAAGACGCGTCGAAGAACTGCTGCACACGAGAGAGAAAGAGAGAGACAGGTAAAAAGACGGCGCGGCGAACGTGCATATACACATCACGTGCGCGCGAAGGAGGAGGAAGAGGCTCATCTAGTCGCCGCCGCTACTGTGTTACTAAAACCGAGCGACTATTAACGTGTACACGTATATAGAAGCGACGGCGCGCAATTTCGTTATATACCGAGTTACGCTCTCGAGAGCCTTTTACAATCGCCCCTCTCGCATCCTTCGCGTAAATTTCGCGCAAGAAACTACTCGAGAGAAAAAGAGGCGGATGCGCGTCTACATCTCGAAGCTGAGTACACATATACATACACACACACACACACACACACACACATACTCACGGAGAAAGAGAGAAGAAAAGTAGGGGCAAACGTAAAAAGAGCATCGTGCTGATCATTCATATACGCGTCACGGTTATACAATATATAACACGTGTGCAATTTTAATCGAGGAATCTCGAGTGGAGAGAGAGAGAGAGAGGGCGTGTCTCACCTATCAATCAAGCGCGTTACTCTCCATATACCTGATGTAGCGCGATGGAAAAGGAAGGCCGGCCGCGCGAGAGAGAAGAGCTTAGCGTAAATAAGGCGTCCGTGCGAGGGATTTATCCTCTTATTGCAAATGACATAATGACTTCCGGCTGGTGGCGGCGGCAGCGCTAATGCGACGTATTGAAAAAGCGAGGGGAAGAGAGAAAGAGAGAGATAGAGAGGAAATTACCCTCGAACGTCGTTATTACAATACGGAAAAGCGCACCTGCGCGCGCGCGTCTTCCCGACGAGCCTTGATCCCGTATACAGTGTACATATACTATACACGCGAGCACTTTTTCCAACTGTTGCGGACTGTCTTGGTCTTGTTTTGCGGCCAGATGGGTTATTAATGATGCATTAAATTTGCTGCTGCTACTGCTGGGGTTGTTGGTATGCGCGCTGAGTTCCGTTATGAGAATCTAGCCAAGGTTTAATTGAACGAATTTATGCATTTAGGAGACACCGCATATAGATAAATAGGTATATATTCGGTTGCTTTTTTTATTACATGTATGGAATATAGGAAAGCTCCGAAGGAATTTGTAAAAACATAGCACAGTATGAGCAAATGCTTTTAAATAGAAAGTGCTGCGCAACTTTTCAAAAGTATATCGTATTATATTATATACTCTCGATTTAATCGCACAGATATCAGCCAATATAACACAAAGTCGACAATGGCATAACCATGAATCATTCGACTGCTCGAGATAAACTTTCTAGATTTCGTACTGATTACATATTATAGAATAGTTCGGATTATTAAACATACGTTTTTCCCCGACAATCAACGAAACGTCACAAGGAACAAAACGCAAAAACAAACGACCGGCGTGCAACTAGTCTTAATTGAGCACTCGCGGCAGATATTTACACATCCTTATTACCCCAACAAACCGCGAGCTAATCTTCTCATCCCTAATTAAAAGGAAAGCACACAGCTGGCTGCTCGTAAAACCCCGGCGTCGTTTACGCCCCTTATCACAGCGTAGCGCGCAATGAAGCCATAACGTCGATAAATCGCGGCCAAAGACGTTCCGCAGAGCGAAACAGTACAGGAAGCTAAAACGCTCGGCGCTCACGCGACGCGTCGCCGGGAAAAAGAAGAACATAATAGCCGCCGCGGCAAGTGCAACAGATAAGACTGGGAACTGGAGCTCAGCTCTTTCTCTCCCTGAGATGCACTTCCTATTTGGTTTGGCTTGGCTTCCTTTCCAAAGAGAGCCGACAAATTTGCCGTGTCCTGGACTACTTCGTGGGGTGATTGTTAACGAGGGCGCGAGTGTAGAAAATTTTTTTTCGACACTTCTCGGAATTAAGGAAAATTCTCTGCTAAACGTGTATATTAGCTGCACACTATCGCGTAATTAGCCCACTTGAATGATGTATGTAAGGTAATGCACACTTCTCTCGGGCTAAAGACGTGTAGGTACTGTTTGAAAATGAATTACGCTACGATAAAAGTCGAATTTCATGAGCTTTTTAACGATTTTCCATGGTACTTTGGCAAATTGCCGGCGTTTTTCACCATAATCTCATAAGCGCACAACCATCCATTATAAATTAGCTGCTCTGCCATTAACTTATATAGGTACTCCGATTTCCAAAGCGAGCTTTATATACGACAGTTTTTCCTCGCCTCCCGAAAAAATCTCGCTTCTTCTTCTTCTTTTTCATTCATACACCCACAGCAGTCGTGATGAGAACGTTTCGCGCTCGTAGATCTAGATCGATAAAAAAAAAATATACGTGCGGCAATAAGAGAGAGAAACAATCGTAGCGGTAAGAATAGCCGGTTGATCGTAAAGCCACAGCGTCGAAATCGCTTGCGCGCGGGAGGAAGATGCGCACCGGTCGCGCCTCTTTGCAAAGCCGATCCGATGCGATGATTGCCGATAAATTCCGCCGCCGCATCGCTTTCGCACGCTCTTTTTGCGTGCGCACAAGTATAATTCCGCGATTAAGGAAAGTGCTCGTGCGAGAGCCAGCCAACTGCGTGTCCGATAATCCGTGGGAAGTATTTTTCCCCGTCTCGAGTGTGTAAGAATAACATTAGGGTTATTGTTGTTTTATATCCGTTTTATAATCACGCCCGCGCACAGCTATACTCGTGCTTTTTAGCTTTTATATTTTCAGACGATGGCATCAACCGAGTATTACGAAGAAGAATCTTCTATGTTTTGATGTGTCGTATTGTACACGGTGATAAAGTGAAAATTATTGTCGTGTAATTGATTTAATCGGCACGTAAAAGTTAGTTTATTTCATATAAATTCCGAGACAATCGCGCTTATGTAACTGTAAATTTATATATATCACGGCGCGTTATACACGTTCGCCGAGGCATAAATCCCTTCGCAGAGCTCGCATTGTCAATTTGAATTACTGCGGATAATAAATTATCTATACGCGGCGCTCGAGCCAATCCGATGTCTTTAATGACTGCACTTGAAAGTGAAATTTCTCTTCTCGCAGCTGCCTAATGCTTCCAGACTAATACAATCGAATAAATAATGTATTAGAGAAGTACAATTCCTTATTAGATTACAGCCGCAGCAACAAGACTCTTCCCCGTATCTATACTCGCCGATCTATACGAACTACAAAATAACGCAAGTACAAACCAGAAAAGCACCGATCGATAAAATAATTGAAAACCCATCGATAAAATCCTCGAAAGAAACTATCACTCCTCTGCGATAAGGGGTTATCTCTTTCCCTTGAAGCAAAGAGAACCCGATGTAGCAGCGCCGCGCCTCCTCTTGATCTCTCTGCATTCGTGGCTTATCGGTCGCTCTCGCGTCCTATTCTTCCTTGCAGTGTGTGGCGCCAGCACAATTATAAGCGTTCAAAGTGCGGAATGCAGCAGCGTGTGGGTTATTCTTATCACTGCGTGGCTGCGCTTTCATTCGATACACACACGACAGGTTTTGGATTATACTTTTCCGCGATTGTCTCTCGTTAGGCGCTGCGTGGAATCTTGGCAAAATACACAGCTGTTTCCAATGGCTTTATGCGTATTGATGCATCGATAGCGATATTAAAAAGTCATTGTTATCGGCTGTCCTCGCTCTCTGGGAATAACGAAGTCTATACACTTGAAAAATCATGTTGTTCTATACAGGCGAGGGATATGCGTTTTTGCTTTCATGCGTGAGATAACACACGCGGTTTTATGTAACGTAACTTTGTGTCTTATCGGGCTTTTTGATTCGGTTGCTGCGTGCTGATGCTTTTTGCTTCTCGCGCACACGCTATACAAACGAATAATAATGTTCGACTGATTGGTGCGCAAGCAGGCTTTTATGTAACACTGCATGAGCTTGAAAAATACGCATTATAATATGTTAAATTGAATTACGAAAGTATATTATACGCGGCCCGAGAATTGATCACTAAAGTTCGATCTTGATATCGTCGACAGAATTCTGCTAGACACACTCGAAAGTACCTGTATATACGAGAGACGGCGATTAATTATTAGCGTATTCACAATGCCGGCATTAGAGTTTTATATATAAATATTGTACACCTCTCTCGCGTGTCTTTCTGAAAGCTATATCCGCGCGGTTGCAAATTTCAGCGTTATATACAATCCGAAAGAAAAAGACTTGCTACACATCACACACACATAGAGAGAGAAACTGATAAGATCGCGAGCATAATGCAATTAAACCTCAGCGGCCTGCAGCTCAGCGAGAATTAATTCTTCCTCATCCTCCCGGCGAAATAATGATAAACGTGGCGTCCTCAAAAACTCGTTACTCAAGTTCTATTCGTTGCTTGTATACACCAGCGCACATGGTTATATACTATATAATAAACAGCAGCAGCGCACTATAAGATATATAAACAAAAAAGGATAGGGAGAATCCTCCTCTCGCATATCGCAAAGGCGGAAGGATAGGTATAAAGTAGGAGTCGAGCTCAGCTAACGAAGAGCGACGTCTCGCTATATTGGCCTCCGTTAATTTGACGATTCAATCCGCCGGCTGCAGCCGCGTGCGCGGCCGCGCTAAATGGGTTAACGACGCCGCGCATTAAACGAGCTCTATAGCGCTCGCGGAAAGTAAGAGAGCTATCCTCGTAAAGCTCGGAATGAGTTTCCGCGATTTTCTTTTCGACTCTCCTTCTCTCTCTCTCTTGTGGAGAAACGTATATGAGCAAGCGCTAGAGAGCATATATGTATATACATAATAAGATATCTCTATCTATCTATATTTCTCGGAGTCTAGCTTCCTCGCGCGCTGACCGTAATAAAGTGTCCGCTTTATTGCCGACGACTTCCCTTCATAAACAGTAGCTCAGCTTAGCCGTTGGCTTTGCAGCGCGCGTATATGTGTATACGTATTATGCGTGTACACGTAATTTAACCGCTCGCGACTATTATATGTGCGATATGCGCGAGAGCTCTATAAGATCTTTTTCCTCCCCCAGCGCGCGAGTAGCTTTCTCCTCATCTCATCCACTGAGTGCGTACTTTCTTTTTCAGTGTGCATACATTTTTTCGCGAATTTTTCCGCTTCTTTTATTATAATGCGCGCAGCATAATAGGTTGTTTCTCCGGTTACGCGCTATACGGTATTGTTCGGCTGCTGCTGCTGCGGCAGAAACTCGTTTCGACGCGAGCTGTATGCGCTGCAGTCTCTGTCGCAGCCGCGACGTGTATAAGCAACGGAGAGGATAATGTGCGCGAGTAATAGAGGGAAATATATAAAGGAACGAGTTATCCCACACGTCGATGGTGTATAATAGAGAAACGAGCTGATGCAGTGGCTCGTATCATTTGTCCCGCGCGGATAGTCTCCGCGTCAATCGCTAATTTTACCTAAGATGAATAGAGCTATATATATACGCATTGTTTACAACGATCCTATTCGAAATAGTCTACTGAATTACATTTTCGCAATATAAACACATTTACCACGTTTTCATCCGAGATTAAATGAAAATCCTTTCAGAGCTGCTGCTACACGCTGTTGAGAGAGTAGCAAATCATCAATATATATCCAATACTAGGCAAAAATCCTCACGCGAAGCCATACTCGCTTCTTCTTCTAATCTCTTCCTTCCTCGACTCTTCAGGAACGGCAAGTGCGGCGGTTCGCGGTGGGCGTGAGGCGAGCGCATTAACGCTCGCCGATGTGCAGAGTGCAAAGGCCAAGAAGAGAAAGAGTATAGGAAAGGAAGAGCGCATAGACGATCGAGGAAGTGCAGCAGCAGCAGCAGCAGGCTGTACGCGTAATAATAAAGTGGTATGCGCGCGGTGTACTCCCGTCACGGTCCAGCTGCTACCGACGCCCACGCGATGATTTCTCTCTGCGATGCTGATTCAAAGCTCTCGCGGTAATGTAAAACTGGCCTGATGCAGCCCTTTTTTCTTCGCAGCAGGAGAGAGAGAGAGAGAGATGTGCGTGAGGTAGCTTTTCTGCTTTCAGTCGAGCGTAGGATGATTTTGAAAATTGCGAGAGAGGCGAAAAGCTGAAAACCAGTTTCGCGACTCTCTTTCAATTTCTGCAACGTTGCACATTCGGCTACTGCTGGACGTGAATTTATTAAGCGCGCTCTCCCTTTTCTTCCCTCCGCGTGAATCCCAATAAAATAGCCGCGTGCGCGTGCACACCACTGCGTTCCTATAGCTTGCCGATTTTTCAGCTCTGTCTCAAGCTTAACGAGAAAATTTTTTCAATACCAGCCTGTGAACACGTGCTTTCACGATCGACTTCACGGGATATATGTACGTTGTTTTATTGCCTTCTTATATATAGTTTCGAATGGAATACCGGCCTCGAGAACGTTGTGTTTCATTTTTCAATAGTCTGCGAAGCTGCTCATCGAGAGCCATTACAATTTGCGGTTGGCTCAAGTCGCGAAACTCCTCTCTCTCTCTCTCTCTTGGGTGCAGGCGTCCGTGAAATACATCGGCGATGCAGCCGGCTTTCCGGCGAATAAATTATCGTTAATCGAAGCGCAGCAAATGATACGTGAAATCCGCGGAGTTGCTTCGTTACATCCCGAGTATGCGCGTATATTTATTATTATCGATTTTTTTACACTATACTCGCGATATACTCTTAATAGTCTCTGAATGATTAAACAAAACACGCCGGTTTGTCCCAATAAAATTACGTAACGGACACGTCGTGTATACCCTTAAAATTCTCTCTTCCCGCAATCGTTCGTCATTATATATACACATACCCGCGGCCTCGTTCTCCATACTTGCTCTCGTGAATCTATCGCTGTGGCTTATACATATATACAGATATATAGCCAGGGCACCATATAGCAAGAGAAAGACACACGAAAGCGCGCATGGCTAATTCGCGAGCGGCGGATCCCACGATTAGAACCAGCTCTCGAGAGTCGCTCTTCCTCTCTCTTTCTCCTTCTCTGCATAGGCTTTCCGCATAAAGGACGAGGAGCGCGTGTATCCAGCGATAAACCAATTACCGATCTATGCGCTGAACAAGTTCGTCGTTTCTCTCTCGGGTTCGGTTTGAGAGAAAGAGAGAGAGAGAGAGTTGAGGACGAACGATCGTTATCGACTGCTATCCGAGAGACTGATCGGACCGAGAAGAGAAACGACGACGTCGACACTGCAGCACTGCTGCAGGCGCGTGGGCGACTCTGTATGGGAAGGAGACTCTATACGCGGAAAGAGTTTGAGAGAGAGATATGGAGATTTATTATTGCTGCGTCGAGTTGTTTTCCTTTTTTCGGGGGTGGCGAGAGATATCTGCACGCGAAACTCGAAAATTTTACTGCCTACCGGAGGGATATTTATTTGACAGCGCTATATATGCCCGCAGGAAGTGTGGATATGAAAGTGGGTTACGAGTGATGGAGCTGTGCTCTTCAGAGCTCTGACGGCAGATGCAATAATTATCTCACTCGAAGACGTGATTTAAGAAACATTCACTGGCACTGACATGTGACTGTGGAAATATAGGTACCTATAGCGTTGCGCAAGAGATATACCCAAATCAATTTGTACAACTGCATTATAAAGGACATCGACATTGCTCTACATAGAAGCACTCGAGTCTAACCCAGGACATTTGAACAATGACGAAATTTATCAACGTCCCGATACACTCGCATGCACACACAAACACAGAACGATTATACAGAAGCCGAACAACCTAATTGTATACCGCTTATCTCGCGACAGCGAACTAAACGATCCACAGATATAAAAACCGAGCCCATAATGGAGAGCGCGCATTTTTGGGCGTGTATATACACGAGCGGAAAAGGGCGCGCCGACAACGACGATCTCCCCCCCTCAAGCCGAAAATCTTTCGTACACGTATAGAGCAACTGCATCGACGGTCCAAATAAATTCGACACCCACTGCCTCTCTCTCTCTCTCTCTTTCACTCGAGGAAGCGAGAGCGACGCGAGCGTGGGCGCTTGCTCCTAAAAAGGCTGGCCGGTCTGGCGTCCTTATAGGAAACGCAAGCGCGTCCTCTCTTCCTTATGGTACCTACGCCGCACGTACGACACTTCCTCGCGCTCGCCTATGCATTTTAATGCACGCCTATGCAGCACGTTTGAGGTTGAAAAATCGACGGGAGGAGTGTGTGTGCGCGCGCTGCAAGCGAGTGAATGGAAATTTTTAGGCGACGCGTTTCGAGGAATTAAGCCGAGGCTCGCTTGATGATACACGTCTGGATTTGGAGCGGAAATTGATTTTTATACGCGAGCATCGAGAAACGCTTCCTGATTGTCATGTAGGTATATTAAACCAAGAGTGCCAGTTTTTCCATTGTATTCTAACTATCGATTAAAATTTGATTCTAAAAAAAACGTGATTAACAACGCGTCTATATATACTGCAACCACCATCGCCGACGACGACGACAATGAGGGCCATAAGGTAAATGGGTGAAAAAAGCCGTGCCCGCGCGCAGTGAGTCAGGACGTCGTCGCTGCGCCAAAACGAACAGTGTAGGCGCAGACAATGGCTCTCCGCGCGCTACTCGTCGCTGTGTTATATACCACCGGCGGCATTTGCATGCAATGGACCTGCACGCGCTGGTAATTCGATGAACGCGAATCCATGCGGCTGCATTATAACGTGTGTATACTACTGCGTCGTCGTTTCTCTGCTGCATGACGTGCCGCGGGGAGTGAGAGCGAAAATGCTATATATTTGCAATAATAATATATTTTTTTATCGGGTGAAGCATCGCGCGTCTATAAATTATTCTCGACCCAAGTATAATCGGGATCGAAGGATCGCGTTCAATTAGGCGCTGAGTTGATTTTGTCTGCGTGTGATTTGTGGGGCGAGGTTTTCTTATTGAATATGTTTGCGCGGCTTTATTGAATTATCGGCTTTTCAGCTATTATAGATTATCGCGGCGGCGAAAGTTTTGTTCAAATTTATTCTAAACCATTACTTTGAGTTATGATAGGTATTATATTCCAGAGAGATATATACATTCGATCTGCTTTCTAATAATTTGCATTGTCGTTATCGCGTCTTTCGAGAACGTCAAACGCCTTGTTTAGTGCTATGGCCCAGAGCGCGACTTTGATTAAAACGTCATCGCGCACTTCCATCTGAAAACTTGTGTAACCCCCCCGAGACAAGTAGAATACAGCAGATAATATACGATAACGATGTAACGAAGCTACGCTCGACAGTTCAGTGTCGAAGCTTCGATCGTTAAATTTATCATCGCTTTCCAAAAAGCTTTTGCGCAACCTCCCGAAATATTCAAACAACTCTTCAGCGCCAATTTAAAAATCGATTGTTGGACGGGTCAGAAAATGGCAATTTTTCAAAAAGATAATTTGCCATTTTCTGACCCCTGTAAATGCCGATTTTAAAAAGATTTAATCATATATCCTTGTGTCGTGGCGCTAAAGAGGTGTTTGAAGATTCCGGGGGGTTGCGCAAGCTTTTTGGAAAGCGATGATAAATTTAACGATCGAAGACTTGACTCTGAACTATCGGACGTAAAAAGCATGTAATGAAACTGCCTCGCGACCGCAACAATGTGTGCATCAGCGCACTGATTTACACCCGCAACGAGAGAGAGAAAAAAGCATATGAGCCGCTTTCGCAAGCTCTCGTATAGTGTCTTCCGTTTTTACGAGCGCTTTCTCTCTTCCTTTCTCATTCGCGTAACACCGGTTATGAGCGGCCGTCGTCGACCTTGCGCCGTGAAATTCGTGCACTTGGCACATATACATATATACAAGAGATAATGCGAAGCTGGCTCGTTTACGTGCACCTAAGTACTGGCTTTCCCACGACAGACGCGAGAGAGCCTTAATCGCGCGCGAGAGAGAGGTGTGCACCTAAAAGACGTGCGCTTCTCTTTTATCTATAACTGTTAAACACGACTCGTTCTTCGCCAGACCTACATTCGTCTGAAAATCCGTGCATGCAGCTGCAAGGCGCGTTTATCCCCTTTACGGTTAGACGAAAATTCGGTATCAACGCGCCGCCGTGACGTAAGATTCCGCGTAAGTGTCCGATGTGCAGTGAAGAGCCGTTATATGCACTAATACTGAATCTTAAAAACAAAACTGCCGCGCGCGACGTAATGACGATCTTTATTTGCCTAACTGTAGCGAGTAGTTCTCGTTTTTTTTTTTTCATTCCACCAGTGCGCCTCACAAAGGGAACTTGACGCACATCAGTATATGCCAGTTTGACCGGCTAATTTACACGTACGTGAGTGAGAGCGCTATGGGAACGTCGTGAGACTGCTGCTGCTCTTTTTCTTAGAGAAATTCGAACGTGACGCAGACGGGGCTTTCGGAAAACCGGATTTCTCGAGTCGTACCTACCCGTGCGATCGAGTGATACAGTTTTTTTTGCTTAATTAAGCTTGACGCGGCGAATTTTTACGTGCTGTGTTCGTTTATGAACGTCGGGAATATTGTGCATATTACTGTAATATTATATAGCTATCCTTCGAAATATAAAATCCAAAATCCCACACTAAAGACTTCAGAGCGATTTGAGAGAGAAAGAGCGAAATATCGGCATTAAACTGAAAATTCGCGGCGTGGGAGTAATCGTCCGCGCGCACTAGCCGATTTTACGCAATTTTCGCGCAGGCGAGCGCTTCGCGCCGATACATAAAATAAGCTTCGAAAAGCCTGCAATTACATAAATTCTTGATTTACCGCCTCGACGTTATATGCGCAAACTTCGATGCTGCTCCCTATTATTCTCCTTCCACACGCTGCACAATGTTGTTATACACGCGCTCGCCAAGGGCATAAGGCAACAATAAAAACGCCCAGCATATCCGGCGGAGAAAAATTCCACCGCGTATATAATATATACATTATATACGCATATATGCGCCTGTACACGTGTGTATATATATACCTTCGGCGAACTGTCGCTCATATTCCGAAGCTCTTTACGTATAGAGGTATATATTTTCACGGCCAACGAAAACTCGCGCAGTGTTATATTATTAGTTCGTAAGTTAAAACGTACGGCGACGTCTTTCTTGCGCGGCAATATAAGTGCGGCTTAACGAATCTCATTTGAATAGAGCGAGGCGAAAGGGGCCGAGCGCTTTTACGGCGATCGGTAAAATAGGCGGAGGCCAGGGTAATTGATCGCGTGGATCTTTACGACGACGCGAGAGCGACCGAGAGGGATAAATGCTGCGGCGTCGTTCCTCTCGGGCTACTCTTTTCTTCCTGAGACGAGAGAGAAAGAGTGGTCCTTGAGAAGAAGGGCCCTCGCGAAGGACGGGACAGCTCCCGAGCTGTAATCTAAGTAGCTGGCGCAGGTGGGACGAAATTTAAAGCCGTGTACGTGTATGGGGTTTGCAAGAATATTATAATAACCGACGCGTTCTCCGCTGCAGGTTTTCAGATTTTGCGGGTATTCATTAATAGTCTCGTAAAAATATCGAGCTAATAGCAGGAGTGCTGTGTGTAAATTTGTATTAGTAATCGGCGGGGCTTAACAAACCGGAAAATTGCCAGCTGCGTATTATCGCGCGTTTAATAACGATTTCGGAATGTAAGTGTGAAAAGTTTTGTCTACGAGATAACAATCGGACGTATAAGCTTATATACCGTAGTTAAAGATTTCTAGCTACTCGGCCGCTTGTCCGGACCATTGTTTCCGTTCGACTGGAGCTTTTTTACTCCCATCCAGGCCCATTACAATCGCTATTCTTGTAACATTGTGTTCGAACTTTTCTACTCTCCTTGTGTCTATTGTACTTAACGGTAATTAAATTTAAATTTGTTTATTCAGCTAACAATAGCGACTACTCCTGTAACACCTTAATATATAAATCGATACGACGCGGCGAATAATATAGTCGGAATACTCGCATGTCGTTATATACTCAGAAAAGCTTTTTCATGTTACACACTGCAGCAAGAAGCAGCTCGAGTGAGTCACGTATACACTATGCATGTGTATAATACAGAGGATATAATAATGAAATAAGAAAAGCGAAAGCTGGTACTCACGTGTTAGAGGTAGAGTGTCCCGACGCGCCTGGGTGCGACGACGGTGACGGCGAGCCGGGGTCCGCACTTGGTTGGTGGCAAGGGTGCCACCGTCTGCGTCGGCGGCGTTTCCGGTCTGACACAGCCGCCGCCGATGCCGCTTCCGTTGCGCAGCTCCCAGACGAGGTTCGTCAGGGAGCGCGGTCTGCTCAGTCGCCGCGATCTGTCAATCAAACACCCACACGTATTCTTTCTGTCCCTCGATTTGCACTTCTTTTTTTATTTCATATTTATGGATATTCTGAGAGGGTCACGACAAGGAACATATATATTTTTGGGGGGTCTAGCATCTACGTATATATAATGTATATGTATATAAATAATTGGTAACTGAATACTGATATGAAAAGAGAGATAAATATCAACAGCATCTACATTACGGAATATAAGTATATAATGCTTTGACATGCGAAAAACATACTTTTCTTGGACAATATTAAAATCGGACATAAACTCTTGTTGATAAATCTTCGGATGAGATGCCTGTTAGCTCGTTCGATTTCCGTATAACGTAAGCTATGATAAATCATGAGAATTTGAGAAAAAAATGTAAACTCAGACAGCTAGATGAATATAACAAGTGAAGAGCATCAGTGAAAGTATGACAATGAGAGTATGATTATAAAAACGAAATTCAGCGACGCACCTCTTTTCGGGCAGCTTGGCGCCGGCACCGGAGTCTCCCGAGGTTCTGCCACCCGAGTGGCTGGAGTCGAGCGTGCCATCGAGCTCCATGGCCTGTTGCAGATTCGTCAGGCTCTTGTAGCGTATGTTGAACAACGGCGAACCACCCTTGAAGCCCGGCGGCGTCTCCTTGAGCGGCGAGGCGCTCTTCTGCCTCATGAGCGGCCGGCCACGTTGCGTGCCACTGTTTTTCACGTAGAGCTTAGCCAGCGGCGGCTTTTCCACCCGGTGGTGAGCCATCGACGTCGTCGTCGTCGTGGTTGTCGGTGGCAGAGTCTCCTTGACGGCACGACGCGTTCGCTTCTCAGCCTGATTCTTCTTCGTGGGTATCGTTTCGATCGGCGGCGGCTCCGGTCTGTCGTCGAGCAGTGGCGCGATCGTCACTGTCACCGGCGTCAACGCCGGGCTACCCTGTGATTAAAAAAATAATCATTGTCAATAATATATCTATTTTATATACTCAAAAAAACTTAACAACTTAACAATTATTATCGTGATTACTAACCAGGCCATTGTTCTGTTGATTACTGCTGCAAAGTCCATTGCCGAGGGGCGCGGGAGTCTCGTATGGCGACCTGACGCTTTTGGGCAGAGGCGCGAAGCCCCTAACGTAGTCGTAGATTTGGTCGATCTCGTCGTACTCCTCGGTGTAGGAGGCCGGAGGCACACGGTTCTCATCGCGGCCGTAGCCGTGTCCCGGTACGCTGTGCTGGTGATGGTAGTGGTGGTGGTGAGCGCTGTGACTGTGCCGGTGGTGACTCGGCGCGTTCGCGCTGTCCGAACTCGCCGAGCGCCGCAGAAAACCACCGCTGCGCGCTTGCCTACTTGGCTTGCTCTCGCCTAGTCGGCCGTCCAGCACATGTGCTCTATAAGACCGCAAAGATTATTTTCTTTCGCTGAATTTTCTCAATAATCGAGTCAGTCGAGGGGACGGAGCCGTCTATTAAATTTTCAGAAAATGAAAAATTTATTGAAAAAGAATTTAACGTTACGTGTACTTGAATTCACAACAATTAATATTAAAAATAAATTCCGATATAAAACTTCTGGAGATGTTCTAAATTAAAATCTAAAATCTATCCATATGATACGAGCACCACTCATTGAAGCTATACGAGATAAGCCAACGGCAGCAATAAAGAAGTTATCCACTATAGGCAATATTGGTATGCTCTTTATACTGATTTTTAATCGGTGTTCAGGAAGTAACATAACTATAAAATATTGCAAGGCTATCTCTCTTACCTGTCGGCGACATCGGCCACGAGTCTCGACGCTCTGTCGACGAGCCTCGTGAACTCGGGCATCGCTCTGAGCGCCTCCTCGTTCCTCGCCTTGACCAGTTTGAGCGGAGCGGCGAGGGGCAACGCTACCGCAGCGCCCTCCCTCTGCAGTGGCAGCGCAAACACGTGTTCCTCCTCGAAGCTCGATAGCAGTCTGAGCTCAGGCAAGAACTGGGACGATGACTTGAGTCCCCGGGGCGGCTGTCCGTGGACGAGCCTGACCGTGAGGGGCAGCCTCTTGCTGAGCAGCGCCCTTGCCGTGTGAACGCCGCTGATGTTGTCCTCGCGCGCTAGTGCACTGAACCGCGCCCTCTGATCCATCGGCAGTAGCACGTTGTCGCCCCGACAGTCGACGCAGCGCAGGAAACGACCCCGACCCGGCAGACTCAGCTCACCCAGCACGGCGATCGTCTCGCCGGCGGCGAGGCTGCGGCTGCCCTCCGGTACGACGATGCCCGACTCGTCGAGTTTGCACGCGACGGCGCGCACCGTCTCGCGGACTAGGGCGCCCTCTTCCGGGCATCGACGGGCGAGCTCGCTGACGGACTCGATGCCTCGCACCGCGCGGCCCTCCTCGCTCAGAATCTCGAAGTAGCCCACGTACGAGTCCGGTATCGCCAGCCGTGGACCCACGCCTACCACTCGGCGTCCCTCCTGTTTTATATTTTTTATTTAATAAAAATCACGTCGATTGTAAAAACTCAATAATATACATTGTAAAAAAAAGAATACCTTAATTTTGACAGCCTGAGCAACGATCTTGCGCCTCCGGCCAGCAGACACGAGTAGCGCGGTGCTCTGCAGGCTGGGTGCGGGCAGGGTGGGCACGCCGAGGCCGCCGTACTGGCCCTTGGTGATCTTGATGACGGCGGGCAGCCGATATTTGCCGACGAAGTCGCGCAGATACGTGGCCTCGTCGGCCCAGCGGGCCGCCGCCACGATTATCTGGCCGTCGGTCGCTGCCATCCCTGCAGCAGGACGTGCGCGGCAGTCTCCTCGGAAGACCGAATGATGCCTTGGATTTGCTAATTCTTTTCAATCACACAGCTCTCCGACACTCCGCGGCCGCGTACGAGAGGTGCTTCGTGTTATTGGTCGAGGTTCAGATGACTGCGGCGGAGAAGATGGGCTCCTTGCGGCTGCTCCTGCTGCTTCGACCTGCTTGGCCGTCTATGCTCCATCTGGAACGAGAAAGAAGAGACGTCCGCTGATTAGAGAGTGTGTTAGGTGTTATTTGCTTTTGTTTGCGATTGGTAAACAAGTTTTAAGTGCAGTCGCAATTATTCAAAGTATCCGTTTTACTGTACAAGCTGGAAGTTCTAAGGAGACCATTCAGCAAAAGTCTCGCCGTTTAAGTAGAAAAAGTCATGCTCGGTACGGCATAGTCGCATAGACATCAGGCCAAAATGATTTAGCCCGTAAGGCATCTTTGCTGCGCGAGGGAAGGCAAAATAAACAAAGTAACACCAGAAGAAGCCGGTAATAACAGCTCACCGAGCGAGAGACGCTTCCTACTCCACGACGAAATCCTACAAATTACCCAAGAATTTCTACAATCGATCCTAAACAGGGTAATCTTGCCCTCGAAATTACAGCCCGGCTTCCTTATTAACAATAACAGCTCGCGCGAGCGTAATACGACTCCATCTCTAACCTTTCCCTCTCGCATGTATCATTCCTCCGCGCGCGATAAAGTATATCCTCGAGGCTGTATATGAGGAAATCCAGAAAAAATATTTCAGAGTCAGAGCGTTCAAATCACTGCGATCATTTTTCCTTCTTGTTCTATGGGACATACAGAACACGAGAAAAATAGTGTTCCCACGAAATCGAGCTCGGACCATTGTTTTCCTGGCTATCAAAATTCAAGGAAAAATAGCCATTGTTCAACGGTATGTACATACCCGACAGTGTCTGGTGGCGCAAACGGAAAATGCATACTTATAGGATCAAAGTTACGGAAAAAGAGCTTCGAATTGAAAAAAAAAAATTGTTCATCGAGGTCGCTTATGCATAAACAGTTGTCTACGATTGAAAAAAAATTTTATGACTTTTAGCTGTTTTTAAAAAAATGATCACAATGATGTAGTCCTTAATTTTGTTTTTCAACTCTCTAACTGAATGTTTTTTGTGGATTTCCTCATATATACAAGCTCTCGTATATATAAGTATAGACATATAGGTGAGCGAGTCGTTTATGATGTATACCGAAGGGCTAATTAGCGGCGACCGGTTGCGCGAGATTTCCACCCGGTACTGCGCATTAAAACGCGGAAAAATAAAAATTCCTCTCGGAGCAGATGCCTCGACGCTGATGCATCAGCCGATGGATCAACCACCTGTGGCGGAAGAGCGTTGCAGACACGTGACGGCGCATGCGCACGGCAAAAAGCTCTGTGACGTCGTCAACGTGATAATGAAAATATGACTCTATTCTTCTCGGCTCTGCAGTGTCTAGCTTTCGTCTGTCGCTTTTTATTTTTTTTTCTTTTTCATGACGCAGACACGCGAGAGAGCTTTTTATTCGTCGCGAGAATTGCAGCGGAATGGAGAGAAATAACGATGCATCACTGTATTATACTGGCGCGTCTTCGAGATGAGATGAACTTGTTCTTCTTTGGTGGATGAGAGGCATTAACTATTATTATTATACACCGGGATAATCCAGTTATTTGGACAGTATATATACCTTTTTGCCGACGCAATTGTTAATTGATTGATGGCTGAGTATGGAGACGAGTAAATGAACATGTATATATAAGTGTACGATAAGCCGTGGCTGACGGTTCGATTATTATTACGTCGAGAGAGTAATAAGCTAGTTTAATATAAAGTCATCGCGGGGAATATATAGAATAATAAGTACGTCGAGAATCATGCAAATTCAGTATATCGATGCGGAGCGCGTATCGAATATGAAGGATGCCTTCGATTCCACTTAATGTCAGTGACGAATAGGCGAATCGTGTAAAACCATAAAGTCGGATTTAGCACTGATAATATCTTCGTTGATCGTATCGATTTCTTTAAGCACGTAATCACGTTTTTAATAACTCTCCGTGTAATTTCGCATGCAAATATAATAGAAAACAGATCGCGTCTCGTTAGCGACAAAGCATCTATATATACATATCGTCAGAAAGAAAATTGTAATCACATACGCATGCGCAAATAGTAAAAGAACTCCGATCGATCACTGAGCAAGCGAACGAGCATAGAAAAAAAAACACCGCGAGTATATACACTGGTTCCGCAATTTTCTCTCCGACGGATTCGCTGCAGAGGAGCACGTGCACACGACGCACTTTTCGCGAAATTTACGAGACGCGGCGAGAAATGCGGGGCACACACATTACACGTGCAATTTCGAGCTGTGCGCGCAATGCGCGTGAAGGGAAGCGAAAGAGAGAACGGAAGGAGTATAATTTCGAGAAAAAATAGAGACGAGTGATGTTGCTACAGCGCATCGATTGCCATATGGCTTGAAGTGTAGTTTTTTTTTTGTTTAGGTGTTTTGGATTGGCGGTACTTAGGTTTAATACTGTCCGCTGACACGAACCTATATTACGTGTTGTCGGAGTTGCGAACGGTATATATGTATAAGATGATATGCTTATTGTTGAAAGATATATAATTTAATATATGTACGAGAGGAAAGTGTTGTATTTTATTCAGTCATGCATTATATTCTAAATTAGAACGTAATAACGCACGGCCTTCGATGATGTTTTCCGTAATTATAAAATACGAAAATTTCCATAACATTCGTATTATAATATTAACATAATATTCAATCCGATACTCCAAAAAGGTTTTTTCCTCATTTGAATAAGAGGAAAATAAATTTCTTATGACCATTATAAAAAGTTACTGTATACATGAAACTATTAAAAAAAATCCTTTGAAGCTTCTCAAGATCCGCGCATATAATACAAATACTATAATATAACCCATATCTAAAAAAATGTTACTATACATAAAATCTCCATCAGTCAATGGCAATACCCACACGCATATTACGCACGACTACGTACCTCGAAATTTCCGATAAATAACAACGAAAATAAAAAATCTCTCTCTCCATAAACACGATCCATAATACACTAGCGCTCCAAGTCAATATAAGCTGCTCACCTATTGTATATCTATATACACTCAGCGCGGAAAATTCGCTCAGCCATATAGATATATACATATACCTATATATACGCACGCGCGCCGCTCGCGCGCAGCTAAACACTCGCGCTCTCATTGCTCGACGCGCGATGTAATAAATTCAATTTGAAGCACTAAAGGCGCGCAATTATAGCAGGCGGCGGTGGCGGGCCCCGCAGCTGTTCCGCATCGGCCTCTCCTAATAGGAACGTGACCGAGCGCTAGTCGGAGCTCGGGGCGCTTTATGTACGGCTGCTGGCGGCGATACCGGAGGAGAGAACGAAAGAGAGAGAAAGATAGACGAATGGACGTCGAGCTTGATTGAACGATATACGTGCGCGCGCGCGAGAGAGAGAGTCTTTATGGGCCGGTGTGTGTTTAGTCGCTGGGCTTTTTAATCGATGCAATGTGTGTGGGTCGTATATACGTTTGAGAGAAATCATGATGGTTTTTGAATAAACGATGTGCAGCTGAGTAGACATTGCCGGGTATATGCAGTCGGTTCTGGATATAGATCGATATTGAACGCTCTTCTTTCTGCGCCGCAAATTCGCACGAAGCATGCGAGGAAGACCTACGACGGTTATAATCCTCACGCGACGAATCCCGTAAATCGATTTCGAGAAGGGGTGAACCCATCCGTCATGCTTGGATGCGGATATACGTTGTGTCAAAAGGGGGAGGCTTTTCAACGTCGCGGTAAAAAATATATAATATAATACAAAATACATATCTCTCGGCCGCCGCGCGGTATTGTTCAAAACACAATATGTCCGTTCGACAATGTTCAAACAATTATCTCTTAATCAAATCAGCCGAGAGTTTAATTCGAAAATAACGGTAGCCTGTATATAACGTCAGACAAATCTTCAATCGCTGCGGCCGCATATAGCTATATGATATACACGTAGCTTTCGCAAAGCTATATTCTTGTAACGAGAGAAGCGACTATACGACGGCCGCGATCGAGTATACCGCACAGAAGAGAAAAATCAATAAACCCCGCAAGAAAAAAGCGGCGCAGATAAGAGAGGTTGGTGACCAATGACCCGGGGCGTCGTGACAGGCGCGCCTCCAGGAAGTCATCCCAGCTGCTGCCCCTACTTCTCTCCCTCTCTCTCATTTTCGATTTTTCTCGGCGTACCCTATTTATCTCTCTCCCTCTCTCTCTTTCTCTCTGAACGTCGCGTCTGCTGTCTATATAATATCGAAGAGACGCGCGGGAGCCGCGTGTACTGTATTAAGCGACGGGTATATCTCGCGGAATCATCTCCGGTGTATTAACGACGCGGTTCTTTTTAGAGTCGTCCGCTGTCTGGATGCACTTATTTGCGAAACATCGAGTGTATGTGTGTGCTGTGTACGCCGGCTAACGGGGAGATCTGAGTTTTTCTCTTCGGAAGACCAGGCGAAAAAGTTATAGCGTTATAAGGTCGATTGATTGAGTTGCTATATGTATGTATATACCGTAATGAAAAGGTGATACGGCTAATGTGATTAAATGTGCGCTGGATGCAAGTCTCTTGCGTATATATGCGTTACGGCATTTGACGTGCGTAGAAAATGTTATACTTGCGATGACTGTGTATAGGAAAATATTTGAAGAGTATAGAATCACACGGTCAGGATAACTGTTTGAGCAACTTCGCGCAATAATAATTTATATTATTCGTCGATCGATCGCACAAATTTATTCGCAACAATCTATAGACGGGCTGTCAATAAATCTCTGAATCTCTCAAGCCCGGGAAATTTTTCTACCTCGATTCCGCGCGCACATACATTTTTCACTTATCGGACGAGGAAATTTCCAGCGAACCATTAAAACTTTTACGCCGGTGGATGAAATTCGATAAGCCCCTTAATTACACGTTACTGCTGCTGCTGCTGCAGCTGTACAGCGCTCTCTCTCTCTCTTTTCGCTTCGCGTATATGCAATCGACGCGCGCGAAACAATTGCGCAAGCCGGTTGCGCGCGTGCCGCGTTTGGCGCCTTTGATATATATTCTGTATGTATACACGGATTCTGCAGAGAATGTGGGCACGCACTCGTTATTCAAAATTAAGATTAGAGGGGAAAAATGGGGAAGTTTTGTTATAAGTGGAAATAATCTTGTTGCATGTATAGGTGAGGTTCTTTCAATTACAGGTGCCGAGACGATCTCTCGTTCAATTAATTTGTACAAAGCTGCAATCGATCATTAAATTAAATGATCGTACGCTCGTTGAAAACGCGAAATCGGTCGATCTACAAGGTTTATAGATCTAGAAGTGCACTGGACGGCAATCGTCAAATAAATCACGGTTACAGTATTCGTTTTACGCAAATTCGGGTAGTTATGTAGTTTTATGCAACAAGTCGCATGTCGGTAACGCTTCCGAGAGAAAAAATAATCGCAAGCAAAGAAACAACGACGACAGAGCAGAATAATAAAATTATACATCTTCCAGGCGGATACTCGCAAAATTGTCACCTCGGGAATTTCCCACTGCGGTTTCCCAATTTTCGACTACTGTGCTTATATACTCCAGTAGCAAAGAAAAAAAACACAATAAGGCACGAGCCCGTCTCTCTTCGTGAGAACGACCCAGAGAATATAGCCTCAGCTGGAAAAAGAACGACAAATGATAGCCCAAGCGCTAACCGCGCGAACGCGCAACAACACTCCCCCTCAGCTACTGCAGCGATTGTATAATCGGCGAATGGGAAATTAACCCGCGAATGAAGGAAGCCAGTAGCCGACGCCTCTATAACCGACGAAATTAAAACTCGTAATTAAAGCTACACGAAATTGGTCTGTTATACAAGAGGGCAGCCTCTTCGCGGAAAGAAAGAAAGAGGGGTATATAGGTACAACCCGAATGTATTATACGCGATCGCGCCTTTCCTAATCCAATTGCCGTGGCCGTATAGCTTTCCCGGCTCTCAATCTAATTACGACGCACGCGACGAGAATTGCATTATACGCTGCTGCTGCTGCTGCTGTACGTACGCTTTTTCTCGCCTCTCGGTGTATGTGTGTATATATGCGGCGAGTGACCTCGCGAATATTTCGCGTAGCTAGCCTAGATTCGGTCGGTAAGTATACTCTGTTCGAATTCTTTCGGGGTGAGAACGAAGTTGAATTGACTTGCGGCTTTTAAGGCCTATCTGCTCGTGCGTAACGCATATACACACGAGCTGCACCGACATTGAATGCGAAACATGAGAAAGTGTGGCGCATGCAGCGAATTTTTTTTTACGAGCGAGCTCAATTTAAAAAGAAAATTTCATGCCGTAGTTTGAGTATTTACACACACACATACCCCTTTTTACTCTCCATCACATCTCACACAAAAGCGCAGACCAAATTTCTCCATTGTAACGCTGATGCTGTTGCAGACGCTCGTCAGAGAGACGGTAAATAATAAAAAGCCGAGCGAGCATAAAAGTCTCGCGCGTCTCCGTGCACACACGGGCGGAAAAAAAAGCGAGAGGAGAGAGCCGGCGCGCAGCGAGCTCCTTTGAAATATCCCTATTAACCCAAAGTCGCCGCGTCACCTCATCATCGCGGCGAAGGTCGCTCGCGCCCTTTATCCGCTAGACTCTTACTCTTACTCGCGCCGCCACAGCCGCCGCCGAAGTGAAAGTCCTTCCTCGCGCGAGCGAGCTGCACATAATTCGCCGAGCCGGCGATAAATCACTCGTCCGCAAGAGCGCACGCCGCGCGTGCAAGCTCCTTACGTCATAATAGAGGAGACGACGGAGCTACGCGACATTTCAGTGTGTGATTGACGGCTATCGCGCGATAGACGCGGGTTTATTTGTGTATATACAATGGGATATAGGGAATAAAAGAACGGAATTTCATTGGTTGATGATAAGGAGGCATGTAGTTCGAGATTATCGGGAGATTGCGCGCAGGAGATGTTCGACTTGTTATCTTATCCGGGAATTTTGAGATGCGAGTGTAATCGCTGCTTTTTTTCTTGTTCCCCGCGAGTTTCTCGCGATAGGCGCGGGACTTGGATTAGCCGAACAGAGTTCTATGTCTTGTTAGCTGGTAAACGCTGCTATGTATCATATATCTGAATTCGGAAACCAATGTATATAAGTTTAATTTATAAGCACATGCATTTCGTAATATTCGGGACGCGACGTATATTAAATGCCAGTGGAAAGGGACAGGGTCTAGTCAGACATCGAGCACGAATATCATTGCCAAACGAGATTTGTAGCTCGAATTTTTCGATCTAACGGGACACAATGGTGTGCTAATTCTCAAAAATGATCGCCTCCCTCGAGAACTACATCAAACAGTCGCGCGCGCTATATATCGTTGTCATAGTCTATTCCGAGACCCTAATCCATCTCACATACAGCTGTAAATCCATTTCCTCTATACTGGTGTATAAGCAGAGAGACTACCTCTCTCGGCATTGTCTCCTATTGGTATACATACACAGTCGCAACGTTGCGCAACACACAGCGATCCTCGTCCTATCGATTCTCTATCTCGGACTGCCCAGCCTCTCTTGCGAAAGGAACTCAAAAAATCTCGCTCATTATCTCGCTCGCTCATCGGTCCATGCTCTCTCGATATACATATTATGCATACCAAAAGTACACGCGACTGATTGCAACAACATAATTTGTTGCTAAAACAAAACGACGATAGGTTCTGGAGAAATTCTCAATCTCGCGTTTTCTTGTATACATAGGTATGTATTTTCGAAAGTAGAGAGAAAGCAAGTGATATAGGGTCGTGTCTCGAAATTATTACGCCGTTGTGGACTGATAGGATATCGACGCATAGTGCGGTATTGTATAACAAACTCGGAGACAATAAAGGACTGTATATAGACTCGAGCCGCTGATAATTTATAGAGATGAGGGGACAGTGTATCGCATACACTTGACGGATTATCTCTCTCAATCATGTTTTCGAAAGCGCTCCCTCTGGAATGCGAGCAGTAAAAGTGAATCAACTCTTCGGCGGGTGTCTGTGCAAGTGTTGTACATAACGCAACCCTTTTCCGACAGATATAGAGCTATGAGAGAGGACCGGCCGCGAGATAATTTATAGAGATCGCAGGAGACAAGGAGTCGGCGCGTTTCACTACACGTCAGCCAGCCGTTGACAGATCATTTTTGCTATATACATATATATAAGTATATATCACTGCAATGCTAGTAGCAACAGCTACCGGCCCGATAGATCAAGTTTACTAGTATAACACAGTGAAAGTCGATCGCTGGAACATAATAGACTTGGACGACGACGATGCATAATACAAACAACGTAATTATGTATCTAATTCCACGCGTCCTACACTCAGCAGCATCAGGCGCGAGAAAGAAAGTGTCGGCGTTAAGTAAGAGTAGATGACGAGAGATGCTAAATTGATATCATTAGAGAACTGCAGTAGCAGTTGAGTGTCATCGGTTGATTAACCATTATAGAGTGTAGAGCCGTACTTCTTCCTACCTACTGTCATTACGAGAGAGCGCAAACAGAGAAAGCTTCTAAGTGACCTTTTTATGAACGTATATACTTCGACCTCTGAATTGCGCGCGCGAGAGCGCAATTGCCGTACTGCGGTTATGACCATACAGCTGCTCGCGCGCGCGAGAAAGCCGTCATTCATCATCTAAGGAGGCTATTTTCCAAGCGAGCTTAGGAGAAGTGCGCGCGTAAAAAGGTGAGCTATGTTGAAGCGAAAGAAAAAACTAGATGTGCAATTTGCGTCAATTAGGGCTTTACTTATTACTTTTCTCTTTTCTATATATATGTATAGGTACTGCGCTTTCCTCGCGTAATCTGGTTAGAGCGATGGTGTTTTTGTTTATACACTTTCAGAGTCAAACGTACGCAGGCAAAAAGTGCAATTTTTTTCCAAATAAATCGAGTAAAACTCGTGCGTTCTCGTTAATATGCATTGTCCAGCTAGAGTCTTAATTAAGCCGTTCTAAGAATCTCTGTAAATTTGATCGGATCGCGACTTAATAATACGTTTTCGCGCTGGCTGACGCGCGACACTTGTCATGTAAGAAGCTTCAGAGGGAGTTGCCGCCACCAGCTTGTTTCTTCGACTGTGCAGTACTTTTAATTTGCCCTTATCCACACGCGAATATACAAAGATCTAGAGAGATTGACGAAGAGGATATTTGATAATTGTCCCAGAACGATATACCATTTCCTCAAAAAAATGTGCACGCAGTTCTATAAGTCCAAACAATATCGTTAATTCTCAGTCAAGATTCTCCCTATACACCTACGACTACATAATCGAAACGAAATTCCAGCCTACACTACTGCGCTCAAGACTCTCAGTTAACCAAGACGTTACTCGATCTCCTGCGCGCTCACCCCGGTGTAAAATCCCTCTGCGAGCATTAGTTTATACGCTCCTCTCCATTCATTAGAATCATATACTCCTCTCGTTCCTCTCCTACAAACACAGCTATAACAACAACAAGCCACTCTCGAGGAAAGAGAGAGAGAGAGCTCGCAGGGGCAATAGAATCAAGTAGGAGCAGCTCGCCATAAAGCTGCGCTGGAAAATTTCTCTGTACAGCTCTCACTTACGGCGTATCATCGCATGCGCGTGCGAGTGTCCCGAGGGCGCGGGAGTACATAAGTACAGCTGGAGCTTACGCGATTTCCTCCTTAATTACCTCATCCTCGAGTCCCGTGCGGCCGCGCGTTAATGAGAGAATATTAAGTCACGGCGGCGGCTATATTGCTCGCAGCGGCGGCCTTTAACGACGCGCAGTTTACCTATCTTTGGGGGAGAGAGATTCACCCAATCGTGTGCAGGCTTTTATTGCCAATTTTTTGTGTGTGAGAATTCAGTTTTTTTTCCGGGATGGAAAAGTATAGGTATATAATTGCGGCCCATTCGAAAATTTATAATCGAATGATATAATATAGGGGGAAATCCGCCGGACGATTAGCGGCTATTTTTACTCAATCACTGATGCATCACATCCGAGGTCGTTCATCTGTTAATACACGAATAATTCCAGTTGTTATGGAGGTTCTTAAACCATCTCTTTTGCCCCGCGGCGGCGGACTGCATATATATAAGCTGCTACCACGGGTGTAATATACGCGTAAATACACGTGCGTTTTAACGATGCGCTCCATGCCGATGACTCTTGCCGTATACGCGGCTGCATTTGCAATTCCTTCCTTTAGCCCGACGTCCCGTCCATTTTCCCTATACTTATACATGTATATATGTATACGGGGAGAATGAAAAAGAGCGCATTCTGCTCGCGCCTCTCGCGATTGCGTAATGATCTTTCCTCTATATACACTGCATCAGACACGTATTGTATATTCGACATCGAGAATGAGAGAGCTTGACAATATCATCCGATCTCTCACTCAGAGAGAGATAATCTAATAGACTTTGATCCATCGAATGAAACGAGATCGCACAGTCGATCGACACAACAATTCTATCAAAGCCTATATACTCCAGCAAAAGAAAAAACGAGCATATATATAGTAATTAAGTATCGGAAATTCCAAAAGGCGCAGACAAAAAAAAACGCCAATCGAACGCTCGGCTGCGCCTCTAAAGCGATTACCGACTTTTCTCTCTGTCTCCCTATTGTCGCAACGAGAGCGTGTCGCAATAGATCGCGATCGCGCGCACGCGCGCGAAAATCCCCCAAAGCTTTGTAGACGCGCGCGCGGTCGCGTGAGAGATAGAGACGGACTATATGGTACACGAGCATCGTGTAAAGGAGCGCTCGAGCTAGCGATCGATAAATCAAGCGGGATTGAGTTACAGTCGGGAAAAAAATTGCCGAACAATGAGAATCTTTCGTGACGGCTGTGTTGTGGGGGATCATCATCATCATCATCATCATCACTGAAAGTTATTAATTCTGAGGCGCGCTTTTATTTGAATTGGGAAATGCTTTTGCGAAAGGTGTGTGCCTATACTCATTATTTTTGTATTATATGTACATAGAAATGTAATTTTCCTTATTTCATAATTGTTATCGTAGCGATGCGCCGTAATGAGACCGACCAGCACGAGCGAGTATATTGGAATTATGATTAGGGGATCCACGAATAGAAGAAAAGTAAGAAGCGCTCGAGAATTGAAACGTTTCCTCGAAAGACTGCAACACGCGAAATGTCGAATGAGCCGAGGGAATTGATTATACTTATATCTCGATATTGCTGCGTAATGATTGTACGCGGGGAAATTGAATTGTGTATATATGCGCGCTCGGCGAACTATACGTTCTCTTGTTTTATTTTTATTGCAGCGAATTTCGAGAGACTTGGAGAAAATCGAGATCGGGGATGGAATGCGTATAGACTGTATTTTTTGCTGCTGCGCAGGTTTTTTTTCTTGATTCGTCGGTTGATTTATCGCGAGCAGGATTGTATCAGTCTTGTGCTACGAGTATTGATCGAAATAGACGCAATCCACCTCTGTTTTTACGAGTAATAATGAGGATAATTCTGACAAGTTTGGGTATAATCAAGAGTATGCGCAACTGCGATTGCTATAATAATTTGTTGATATATCTGAATTTTATTGAGCTTGTGCAATGTTAAACAAGTACGAACATTTCAATCTTATTTCATGCCGAGTGTGGTGTAGTGACTCAGCGCTGAAGCTATTAGCTCGATAACCAATTTCTATAGAGCATTACAACATTTTTTATAAAAATATTGTAAAATATTTTAATAGTATTATTGCGAAAGACTGAAAAATACTGTAAAATATGTAAAGAATGCGAAGTAAAATTTATTTTAAAGCTGAGTTTATTATACGTGAAAACAAGGGGTGTAAGAACTGAAAGACAGAAAAGGATCAAATGTATATCCTCACATATAAACATAAAATTTGTTCTAGCCCCCAACAAAAATCTCCTAAACCTTCAAACCCCATATACACACCAAACGCATATATATATCCACCACCGAGAGATGCTCATCTAGCCGTATAAATAATTGGAGCGCGTTTCGCGGGTGCGCAATGTGTATACACGTAAGACTATACCTACCCGCGAGTATAGCCGTATATATATACACACGCGAGTTCTGATTAATGGGCCGATTCACTTGCTGCTCGCCGGGCATATATACATCCGCGACCACCTTACGCGGTGATCCTCATCTTTATTAATAGTCCGCGCGCATTAGAAAGACGCGCGTATAAGCAAGCAAGAGATGCTAACCCGCGATATTATATCACGCGCGAGAGTAGCGCATAGGTGCTGCGGATTTTTCCGCGCGCGAGTATTAAGGATTAATTACAAGCGATTTCATATATATATAGGATACAGCGAGAGAGATTCGAGCAGGTGACTTGCTTTCGAACGAGAGCGCGCATGAAAAACGAGATCGGGGGAGATCAGGTTTTTATATACGAGCTTCTCTTCACCGCGCGCATCATGATGCATGGCGTGGCCTCGGGGGCGGGAGGGAAGGGTGTGTAAACGATGAGTTGAAAGGGAAAGACACGGCCTGTGTGCGTATATTTATATTCCAAGCGAGAGAGGCTTAATTAATCGGGAAGAATGCGGTGTGCTTAACCCCGCGCGGAAAATTATGACACACGGCAGCGAGCTTACGCCCCCGCGTTATTATAAGGGGCTTATTTCTCTGCTCTATCTCTTTCTCTCTACTAAGGATTTTATATATGATTCGAGCTTTGAGCGCGATAAATTATACGAGCGGAGAAAAGTCGATTCCTCGGCGTGAATGGACTCTGGAAGTTTATAATCATCCGAATTATAAACGCATTCTATACGCACGAGCACAGTTATATTAATACGGTTTGAAAGAAAAAAAAATGTGTGTGCTTTATATAACGCGAGGATTTTTGACGAGTCGGAATACCGCGAAATTCGTAAACTTGATATTAAAGGACGCGGACTGAAAATATACATGCCGCTCGGTTGGAAAAGCGCGCTCTACTGCGAGAGATAAGCCGGAAGGATTGATGAGGATCGAGGCAAAGATCGGTATCGGACGCACGAACGCGGTATGAGCAGCAGCAGCAGCAGCTCTCATTCTTTCCTGACTCTGCTCTTAATTTATGATGTGCACATATCGCGCGAGCCGACCACACGCACTGAATTTACGCTCTGGCTTTTCGAACGAGTTCCTCGCTCGTTTTCTTTGAGAACGCGCGCGACCGGTGCGCTTATACGCGCCTGATAATTGTGATGAATTAAGAGTGCGTATGTGTATATATACGGGAAGTGTATATAAACTCCAGAAAAATACAGAGACGAGAGCGGGACTCAATGGCGCGTATAAAGATAACGAGCGCTAAAGCAGAGCTCTCTCTCAAAGCTCGGCAATTAAAGCGAGAGCCCGAGAGATCTTATTTCTCTCTCGTCTAGCCAACTTTATAGACGAGAGAGGGGCGGAGGTGGAAGCTAGGACGAAAAAAAGCGCTCAAGACGAAATAGACTGCTGCAGTATATATATATCGAGCAAAAAGCCGTCGGTCTCTCTCCTGAATCAACGGAGCGCGAACGGTCGCGTCTTATTCCTTCTTTGATAATACACTTAATAGTCGCTCTCGGTGTATGACGCAAAAATTCGGCCACTGCCCCCGCAATAGCAGAAGAACGCGAGGTTTCATAAATCGGTAGCAACAGAGCATCTGTATATATATACATACGGAGCTGCGAGGAGGAAAGAAAGGGAAAACGGGCCGCGAGCGAGAGGGAGAGAATGGGAATCTCTAGTCGAGCGTTGCGAAAGCCTGTTTTGCACGGCGCGATTACGCGCTCGAGAAAATCCTCTCGAGGAAATCTTGTATTAAACGCTCGGTCGCGTCGCACGAGAACTTGTACATGCATATACATACGTATATATACACATTCATGCGAAATGCATTCGAATATTGAACGTCGAGCTTTCGCGCACGATCGTGCGTGTTATATTCAAAGGGGGAAAAAAAAGTTTGTTGGTTTTGCTCGATTGCAGGTCTTTATACGGCGCGGAATTACTCTGTTTACATTTGTGTGCGTATATATACATATGCTCAGGAGCGCAAAGTTTTTATTATATATATATAGCCGGCTGTGTTTTGTCGGCGCGTGATTATATTCTCGCAGGTTTCTCAATCAGAGTCGAAGCATATAATGTACGTTCGCGCGCGCTTTTTACGAGCAGCATTGCCCTCGATCATGTATATATAGAAGAGTTTGCAATTTATTTTAAACGATCGGAGAAAAGTATCAAGAGATTTTTTCATCCTGCAAAGCTGTAAGGTCGGCCTTATACTTTCCTTGCTAATTTCATACAAACAGATCTTGTTTTTATATAGGCGGCCCGGGGAATAAGAGGAATCGAGAGCGCACGAACTCTATACGCGATTTATTGGACGATCTGCTCTCTTTCGAGAGATGGTTGGAGCAACACACAGTTGGTTGTGTTCTTAATAAGTGACGTCAATCGAGATCGGGGGGTATCTTTTTGCTCTCTGAGAGCTGCGCGCATCACTGGGGCAGATGAGAAAAACACTAGAAGTACAAGTACGATATAAAACGACGCTTTATTCGTCACATTCAGCAGAGCGTAATGATCGCCGCTAAAAAAGACCGCGATTTTATATACCGCCGAGAGCGAAATCTTATTGCGGATGTATTTTTATTATAAACTCTTGCTTTCAGTTGAGTTTCCTTTTCATTAAGTGGCAATTAAAGCTAATTGAATGAAGTCTGTATATACCTAATATTATACTTCCGCTAGAATCATCCTATATATACTGTCTCACCAGGCCTTTGAAAATCGCTCGTCTTGCCAAACTCGGACCTTATCTACTTATTTTAAGATCGACACACGCCAAAACATCGCTGTATTCAATTGTGCCTCTTCCTTATATCACTCGTTTTATACACACGATTACAGCACCGGCTTATCACTCCTAGCCGATCCATCACCTCCTCCGCGCTGAACCGCGCACCAGTAGCAGCATAATTCTGCGCCCAACAGCGCGATAACTCTCGAATTAACACAGCTCGCTAGAAATCACTCGCGAATTTCCCTTTCGCGCGCGCGTTTCGCAAACAGCATCAGAGCAGCAGCAGCAGTAAGTATTGGTGAGCAAAGCCGCAACCGCGCTGTGGTCTTGGCGCAAAAAACGTGGCTGACCGGTGGCAGCGCGCAGCTGTCGCTACATCGGCGAGTACACGGCCTTGCGCAAGGGCTATACTCGCAGATGATGCAGTGCGCTCCGATGATTATTGCACTATAGCAGAGGCTCGGCAATCAGTTCGCGAGAGAGAGTAGCGTAATTGAGTGTGTCACGGAAATAAGAAAGAGATATTGCAGTAAAAAGCTCCGGGGATATACATCACAGACGTACATGTACATACCCGATTGCTATTTGCAATTTCGTCGCGAGAGCGAGGGAATATACATCTGATTTTTCGTGATTTTATTGGTTTTTACTCTGAGCTATTGCGCGTGAAGGTAAATTATATCCGTTCGATATGACGCAACCGGTATAAACATCCATCTCAATCCTCAGCTCGGAAATTCTTCGGGTTTCGATAGACACTGCAGCATCAGTGGTTGATCGTCGGATCGCATCTTCTACTTCGCGGTCACACGCATAGATAATTCTCCGGCCGCGAGGCTCATATCGGTTCGGAATCGATTCGATGCGGCGCTGTATATATACCGTAGTCGCTCTGCCGCGCGCGCGGAAAGAGAGGATATCGATTGCAGCTCGCGGAAAAATAATTGGCTGTAAATCTCGCGAATCAGCGCTGGTTATACTTGTCCCATTCATCCCCCGCTGATGTACTGTTGGCGTCTCCTCGTCGCTATGGGGACGACGCACTTCTCGAAACTATAGTCTGTACGGAGCTTGCGTAAATCCACGAGAGATTAGAAATCAAAGGGCTTTCGAGAAAATCGTTTAAAAGCTGATGCCTGGACTTTAAACACTATCTCTTGAGGAAGAGTAGATCTCGAGCGCGCGATAAATTATATCGCGAAGAGCTGCGGGGCGGTAAAAAAAATCCAAGATTTACAATTTCGTAAATCACGCGCGCGCATATATATACAGAGTCGAAGTCGCCTTTTGACCCTGTGCCGTCCGATCTCAATAAAATTTATTGTCCCTAGGTCGTCGTCGTCGTCGTCGTCCTTGTCGTCGTCGTCGCGGCAATGTGCTCATCCACAAATGTCTGCAGCTTTACGATTGAAAAATCTCAACGGCCGCCCGCGGACTTTCTATATAGCATCACGAACGTTGCTGTGCACAAAAGCTCATACAGCTATATACATATATACACACTCAAAGTGTGAACTTTTGAAAATCGCAACCCTGAACGTCTCGCGGACGTAAATTATCCGCTGTTAAAGAACGACAAAAGATATACACTGTATTTTATATATCACAGAAACACGTGGTGTGCATTTTAAGATCGACACACGTATACGCCGCGGGGGTAACAAAAAGAAATGAGCATCGGAGACGAGTTTGAGAGAAGCTTATTATCGTCAAGGCATATTACGCGCGATATCGGGTGGATTTCGCCTGCTGTTACCGTTTATATATCGCCTCGGCGTGTTATGACTCGTAAATACTTTATATATTATACGCGAGAGATCCGGATGCGTGTCAATTAAAGCCGATAGGCAGGCGCGATGAGTAGATTGTTTTATGCCTTCCTCTCACCCCTTTCGTTTTCTCGATCCTGAAGCACTTGCTCATGGGCATATACTCGAATGTGTATTGCATACTTTAATATATATATATGTATATGTATATTTTTTAAAATGTCTGTTTTACAGTCCGATGTTTATGACGCTGGCAAATGGTATCGCGTGTGTTTTTAGGAAAGGAAGAGATGCCAAAGATTTTATACTATAGAGCGAATCTATACAAGATACACTTATATATATATACGCACGGGAATTTCGCGCAGGCGTTTGATTGCCGGTGCGAGAGGCGTATATTTTGCTCTCCGACTTTAGTTGCCGATATTTCGTCGTAACGAACGAGTAATTTGCCGATATCACGCGCTGTGTCGTACTCAAATACACATACACACGCGTATCGCAAGATATACAATTTTGTTCAACTATTTACATCCTGGCTGTAATATTATTTCGAGAAATTCGAAATAACGACGAGATATTTGAAATGCTCATTTCATATATAACTCGCGGGTAATAAAATACATGGTAATCCCTTCTTAATCACCTCAAACTTTTGTATATATAAGAAATGCCGGCATATCACACAAAGCTGATGCAAGAGACGAAGAGCAGCAGCTCGGAAAAATCGGCAATATAAATTTAGCACGCGAATCGGACGTTACTTAACGACTGACTCCCTCGCTTGTGTTCGGCGATGATATCGCGCGAGTATATATAGCGCAGCTCTCGAAGCTCCATCGGTGGAAGCGTGTACCAGCAGCTAAGGAAAGAGAGAGTGAGCGTATTATATATACCTATACAGCAGTGTATATACGGCCAAGCTCACGGCGTTTATGCACACGAATAGAAAGAGAAACGATCGACGAGTGCATCATATGGAGAATCCACTACTGCTACTGCTATGGTTGACGGAAGGAAGCGGGCGGTATGTTTCTTTATCAAATTTTAAGAGGGAATAAATTCCAAGCATCACAGTAGAAAATGACCGGGTACGGTCGGACAAGAGTCTCAAAATATTCGATCGAAAAATAAGTATCGTTTGAACGATATATACACCGTTCCTGGAAAAGTCCATGTAGCAAGTCTCTCAAAGAAAGCAAGAGCCGGCCGTTGGCGCTCGCCGAGAAAATCTCGCGCTCGGGATCTCCACTAGCTGCAGGAGCAGAAGAAGAAGAAGAAGAAGAAGACTCTCAACAGCAGCAGCAGCAGCGTAAGGCTCAGGGCTGCAGCGGCAGCGCTTGCGTTGTATGTTGGGCAAATGTAAAACAAGAAGCACGAAAGTGTGTGTGTGTGTGCGCGCTACTCTCGGCTCTTTCTCTCGGCACGGCGCGCGAATCTAAATATAACCGGGGCCGTATAGCATGGAACGTAGCTTGCAGTCCCGCCGACCGATGGGCGCCTCTTCCTTTCTGCCTCGCCACCCTCGCCTCCTTCTCCTTCTTCTCTTATATGCCGTGTTGCTGCTGCTCCTGCTCGTTCTTTCTCTGTTGCTGCTGCTGCTGCTTCTTCGGCCGTTCTTCTCCAAGCTTTTTTTTCTCTCTCGAAGGAGCGCTTTCTTCTCTTTTTAACCTTCTGTGCGCCGAGGGAATCCTTGTGCAGCGCGCGTTGCATACCGATACGATTGCGAGAGAAGAACTGGACTCGCTTGCGGGAGAGGATGATACACCCGCCGGGGTGAGAAATGAATGGTTATCAGCGGTTTTCTGCGGATTTTAGGCAGTTCCACTGTACGTACTATGTACTGGATGATTTTTGGAGTAGAGTGTGATGTATACTTTTGAGCTTACGCTCGCGACTTGTAAATCAATCCTATACGCGCGTGCACGTTGTAATTATTTTAAAGATGATTTGTAGTAGGTGTTGCACGGAGAGGTATTTTTATTGCAAGATCGCAGACAGATATTCAGCTTCAAGGATACCCACTCTTATATACACTGGCTCATGCGGCAGCTTATCTAATGTAACAACGCGCTTGTTCTTGAATATTCAACAATTCAATCATTATACTGTAGCATCAATCATAGCTTATTCCACACTGTATATATATACTTTTATATAATATACGCGACCTTAGCATCAATCAACCGCAATGAATTAGACATCAACAAAATTTTTCTCGATATACGCACTGGTATATAGTCAGTATCCTCAAATCGCTCAAAAGATTCTGTACGCACTCTCTATATATAAGTTACTATATTACTACGCTACACTGCAGCCGTCAAACGCGCGAGGGTATAATGAGACCGGAACGTTTAGGAGTCGCGCGCACTTGCGAAACTATATAGTATATATAACACAGTGGCGAAAGTGCCAGAGGCATTGTCGGCGCCGCAGCGTCGTATCTGTCAAAAATTTTTCCGCCCCGTCGCGGTAACGTGAACGGAATGAGGTTGAGGCTCAAGGAGAAAGAATATGTATATGGTATAGTCATATTGTTGAGCGCTTGATTGTACCGGTCGCCTAATATATTGACTTTCATAAGTGTCTCATTAGGGACACTTCGAATTCGCATATAAGTACTTTGGCACGATAATATTCGGGATATAACGATAAGGAAGTTTGGCTATATAATTTTGCCGGTAATTGCGTCTATAATGGAATCAGAACGCAACGCATTTATCCAACATCGATATGCCAGATATGCTATGTGCGTCTAAAAGTGAAACTGTATCGCTGGACAAATATACGCAATTTCTATGCATATAACAACGTCGTTAATCCCGTTGTTATAGGAGAAATCGGGGAGGAAATAGCGCGGAGGAGAAGTTTTTTTCCCCATTTTTTTCTTCTCTCTTTCTCTATAACACCTCGTGCGCGCGCGCACGCATAGGAAAAGGGACAATGAAAGGAGCGCCGACTGATTGCGCATTGTCGTTGTGTATACCTAATGCTAAATTGAGCGCTCGGCTATTGTTCCCTGGGCTCCAGGCGTCGCTCTCTGCGTTTCGCACACACTACTAGAGAGAGAGTGTTCGAGAGCCCGAAAAGAATCGGTAATACCGTATCGCGCGCGCTTTGGGCCTTTAATTAAAGCGAGTGTATGTGTGTGTACTTTGAATTAGCCGAGCGTGTAATTTCGAATGAAACTATTGGGAAAAGAGGCACCTCTCGGTGATCAACGACAATCGAATATATACATGCTGTGTAATGTGTGTGTGTCTATACCGTGTGATTCAGTCTATTTCTCACGTGTGCATCCGGATAATCGTAGCGATCTCGATATTATATCTTTGAAAAAAACTCGGGATTTTCAGGTTTCTCTGAAACGTCGCGACAGAAGCGACAAAAAGTGTATAGTCGCATCGAATGAAAAATACAACAGTGTCTGCAGATCACATCCTCTGTGTGTCTGCCGTCAATCTGAACAAAGTATACGGAAAATAATTGGACAATTAAGAAAGATAGAGCCAAGCAGTCGCGAGAGAGCGAGAAAAATGACGGTCGCTTTCTCGTCCGATATATATCGAACGAAAGCTGCCCCCTGATGCTATACATCAAACCGGCCACAGCGCGCAGAGCTATATACTTATATATACAATACTCGTCGTCGCGTAAAAAGCGAGCTCGCGAGTTTTTTTCGTAGACCTGCATGCAGCGGATGATTTGTCGAGGCGATTCGGACAAGGTCGTGGCTTCCAGCATCAGCAGTATATAGTAGTAGCAAGCTACGGAAGGGAGCGATCGATCTCCCTCTATATATACTATATACCTCGAAGAAGACGAAGGAGTGGAAAAAGAGGACTTTGGATGGTCAGGTTGCCGTTAAAGGTGAATCCGTAAATGGCTATACGCGGCCTCGAGGCGGTATTTTCTTTCAAGCGGTGGCGATCGCGCATAAGTGGCACTGCTCTTGTATCGCCTACTAGTCGCGCCAGCCAGCCTGCCCTTTTATCTTCCGCCCGCGATCGGCGGCGGCGGCGGCGGCGGCGACGGCACACCACCACCACGGCCTTCGTGGATTAAAAGACGCTGCAGACCGGGTCAACGGAACTTACCTGCTTTATGCAGGGGAGAGGAGACAGAACTTTTTCATTTTTTTCACCCAAAGCAGGGGAGGAAGGTTTACCTACGTGTATGTACGAGGTGCGGACGGTTTTAAATATAGCCTTAGGGCTACTGCATGTATATATATGTGCTATTGTCATTGGGCTGCGACTTACGGGGTATTGTGTGTACAGAGAATCAGTGCGCGTGTAAACTCACCTGAAACAAAAAGTAAAAGTCGACATTAGATTCTGTATAATCGAGTTATTCTCGCTTTCTTATGATACGATTTATAATATTACATAATAAGGAGTCAATTAATATAAAACCAGATTTTTTCGCATGATAGTGTACACGTACAACCTGATAGTTTTCCATAATACCAAACATGATCGACTTCTCATTACCGCACGTCGCGAGCAGTCGCATACTGCGCAGAAACAAATCGCCCGAAACCGGGGACCATCAATAACTCTCGGCCGACTAATCATCATCCATCGGTAAAACAAACACAGCAATTGTAAGGTATACATAAGCGAGTTAGTATACAAAAAAAAAGTCCCTCTCGTCCATAATAACGTAACCTCTTGTTTTTCGTAAGAGATTTCGTGTAGAGATGCGACGCGCCCGCTTTTCCCGCTCGATTTATTATTTCCTCCGCTTGGAAATGAATCGACAGGTTGCGAGCGAGCTGTGTATGTGTGTTATACGTTTGCTCGCGCGCGCCTGATGATTATCGCTATTAATGATGAATATCTCGGGTCTCCTCTAAAGCGGAAGGCGGCTAATCTTTCTTGAGTTACCGTTGCTCGAGCGCGCGCGCGCTCGCCAGGAAAAACCTCCTGCTCACGCGGGTACCTTTCGTATACATGTATATATAGATATATACCAGCTTAGACTCTTGCGCGGTGTGCTCTGAAGGTCGATTATTGTACGCGTGTCAAGCATGTGTGTGTGTGTGCGTCGTATTACGAAATTACTGGACTTGAAATTGTTGATCTTCATTCAAGATCGGAGGAAGAAAAAAACAAACAAACGAGTGGAGCTGATGATGATACGGATGAAAAGCTGACGGGTATTTATCAGTTGTCGAATATTCGCTTGACGTGCGTGGAAAGGTCGTATGAAATTATGCTAATAATATATACCGGGATCTTGATGGAATGAAAAAAGAGCTCTTTGCATACGTAGGGTATGAAAATTTTCATTAGCCGTATATATAAATTTTTGCCATTAATTAAATATCTATAATATTTACACTGTGAGTTCGTTAAAGAAACGGCGCGCGAGCGAGCGCAATGGCGCGGAACAAGTGTAATAATGATAATAACGAGGTAAGTAAAAGCAATAATGCCCCATTGACAGCATGCATTTATGCGTACATTGCATAAGAATTATAGTACTATTGTATTTTGTCGCTGCCTTATTACCATTATTACGCTTATGCGCGCCTTGCGTGACTGCGCGCTGATGCTCATATATATATATATATATAAGTATACTCTCTCGAGCTTTGCACCGTGCTATATAAATACAAAAATACACAATACGCGACTGTTTTGATTTTTCAATCCGCCAAAGTGAAACTACTCTCGCGGTATGTATACGAATCAATTGCATAGCGAGAAGAATTATTTAAAATCCCCATCAGAGCTCGTGTCCTTCGAGCGATAATTCCACGAAAAGGGTCGATTCCTCGCGGGATCTTTATAGTATATATAAGTACCGCTCGCTCGAGGCCAAAGAACCCAAACATCGTCGGCAAAAAAAAGAGGGGCACGAGTATAGCGGCAGCCCAACAATGCGCGAGGGTAGGTATAAAAACCATGCGGAAATCGAAGAACGAACGAAAGCAGTGCAGAGAGCAGCGAATAATCGATCTCGGCCCTTTGTTCGCACGCGCGCGCGCTGCAAAGCTTGCGGAATGCCTGCACGCGGAGCCTACTACTCGTATATATATCGACGTTGCTTCCTGTTCAGGCGCGAGTTTATAAGGTGTGAAAAAAAAAACACGACGGCGACGGCTCTCTGGAACACGTGCACGGCTTTGTCGCGACCCGCTATAATATATACAGGCCGACTCTGGGCAATTACGCCGGCTGGTCGCGTTTATTCGCCCGGATTAAAATTCTCGAGGTGTATGTATATATATGTATATACACGGATATGGCCGAGAGCTATACTGATTGGAGAATTTTTGTTTAATTATATTATATATACGAGAGATTTGCGGAGGGTGAAGCAAGGGTATGCTAGACATTCGGTGTTGCTGGTTTGAATGGAAACTGCCTCGCGATTAAGGCGTATACGACTCTATTTCCGAGTGCTTGGACTCTTGTAATATCCTATTCGGGAACTTGTTAGATTTCTTTTTTTTCTTCTTTCGATGGCACTCGTGCGTGATCAGAGTTCTTTAGTGACATCTGAATGGATAATGATTTTTTTTTAAGAATGTATAGTCGTATACTGATGGACTTTATAAGGAGTTCAAATTTGAATTTAACCAATATCACTTAATTAAGAAGCTTCCCGAGCAAACGCTCGAGTAGTGCGTTCAGTGAAAATCTACAAAGGTAATTTAATTAAATTTTAAAACTTCGTAAACGGGGTGAAATTAATGATCCCTTTGAGTCACTTATTAAAATTGTCATGATTTTTGCTAACATCTCGAAAGTAAAAACTTTCCTCTTCAGGGAGAGAAAATCCAAAGAAAATTTTATTATAAGTGACTCAAAGGGATCATTAATTTCACCATCTATTTGAAATTTTCAAACCATTTACTATTACATCAACAATATATCAGTGGTATATACCTCAGTTGCAGCTCAATAAACGGGAGGCACTCAATCGAGTCTCCGTATAAAAAAATCCATCACATAAAAGAAAGTCACTATATAGATCACTGCACCACACGAAAACGACTACACCACCACCTCAACCAAAAACACACTGAACCAAAGCGTACCGGCGCACTCGAAGTTATACTACATAGTGACAGTCTCGCAGCAAGCGAGGTATCATCAGCGCGATTACGCTATATACGCTCACTCCCGCTGCGGCGCCGCGCGACTGCGAAGGCGACGACGATTGCTTGCGGGCCACTTGTACAGCCCGACGACGACGACGGCGCTGCTGCTGCTGCTGCTCACGTGCGCACGACACATCCGCACGGCCGCGGGCTTGAATGATTTATGAAAATCGACACGCGAGGGCAGCCGGTCTTTTGCCGAGCGTAATTCAATAGCGGGACACGCTTGCTGGCGTTTAGGTTATAGGGGGCTTGTATGTAAGGGGGTGGTTATATTATTTCGAGAGACTTTTGCTGGGCAATGATACTCGTAGATTATGGATGATTATGGAAGAAGATTGGTTGATGCTTATGCAGGGAGAAGCGAAAGTGTAATGAAGCGGTATTCAGTGTGATTGCAGTAGTAACGGACAAGATGGTCAGACGCGCGGTGAGTTGTTCGATAGCTCTGCTTTCAATCGCTTGGGATAATAAGTGTTATACGCAGTGGTTATACCAAAATGATCGATTTGTATTTGTTGAAATCGAATCAATCACGCTACGAAAATTGTGAACGTATCAATTAAGAGAGCCGTTGTACAAAGAAAGCAATTATTTTTCCACATCCATTAAGACACGATACGTTTGATGCCTCTATTATATTAAATGCTTTGCACGCGGCCCAATAGAGCATTTAACCGCTACAAAATAACGGACGACGCCTCTCGACCTCTGACAACAGGGTCGACGACAAGCGCGCCGATAATAAATATTTAATCGATTGGCCATACGTGATGAAGCGTCGTGTGTGCTCCATCATCAAAAGCCCCATTGTTTCAGCCGCGTTTTAGCCGAGATGGTATATACATCCCCCTCTCTACGCTCATTTGCATGATGTGCGGCGTGACGAGAAAAATACGCAAGCTCTCGCGACTTCTCTCTCAGCGCAGCTTTATTCATACCTATATATATATATAGTGGCCTTTGTGAGAAGAGAACCCCCTCGGGCCGAGATCGAACGCAGTAAAATGTGGCGGAACACTGGCTCTGCATGATCGATGAGACACGCGGCAAAATTCCTCCTCACACTCTAGCAGCAGCAGCATTCGCTCGCGGTTCAGCAGTTTTAGATGGAGAGAGAGAGAGAGTTCGCGTCTTCGGAAGTGAACGAGAGGATGAGATGATAACGATGCGCACGCTCGGCTTTACGACTGAATTACTGGCAGAGCGAGTGGATGGGGCATGCAAATCGAGGATATTGGCAGTGGCAAACGGGATAGTGCTGCTGCTTCTGGATTCTCTTATATAGAACACACTGACCTAACTGAATTTTACGCTCTTCGAGTGCGCGAGATCGTTTTCGTAAGAGAGATCATACAGATCCCACCTCGAGACCCTCGAATATTAATTACGCGCAAAACCGAGGCGGCGGGAAGAAGAGAAGGTCCTTGGAGTAAACGAACTACGAAATTTTCGCTCCTCCTTCGCGTCCTTATTCATCCGCGGGGATTCCTACCGCCTTCTCTATATATATAATACATATATGTGCCTGTATGTGTGTGTGTGTGTATATATAAACACGAGTCGACCGCAAGAAAAAGGCCGAATGTATAACAATGTCGGGGCCGGTGATTTACTATCCGGCGCGACGGCAGCGCGGCAGTTCCCTATATACAAGCGCGCGCCCTTGAAAGGGCCCCGTATACATATACACACGAAGGAAGATGCTCCGTCTCTCTTCTCCGCTCTCTATTCGTCCCGCTGCAAAAACCACACGTTCTCGCTCGGACTCGCGCAGCTCTTTCTTTTCTCCCTCCCTCCCCCCTTCGTCTTTCGCCCCTTTTACACTTGCACTTTATATAAGTTATTACTTTGGCTTTGAACGGGTAATAATTTTTACTGTAGTAACGTTACCCTTTTTTCTTCCTTTATTTTTCCAGCGCGCAGGTCTATATACGCATTAATGAAGGACGCGCGCGAGCGCTCTCTCTCTAAAGATGCGGGCTCGTCGTCGTCGGCGGCGGCGGCGGCAGCTTTTTTTGCGGCCGCGGACAAAGGGGAATAAATTGCGGATTTTATTCTCACGTTGAATGCGCGGGTAATTGACAATTCCGAGATAATTTATATTTATAATAATTTAGTTTGTAGTATTGCGCGTGCGCGAGTATAGAACACGCGTTGTTATGATATTTCGCCTGATGAGGCTGGATGGCTCCTGGATTTATCGCTATATACGATGATTGTGCCCCGGCTACCGCGACTTTTACGAGCGAGATCTTTTCTTTCATTTGAAGAGACGCAACGCTTTCGAATATGGCATTATTATGCAGAAAAATTTTCTCGGAAATAAGGTGTGCAGCAGACGACCGCGAGCGTTAAACTCGCACTGTGCATTATATATTATTATAGTGCTACCCGTATAATATAATACGCACAGCTAGCGTGAAAGAGGCGCATCTTTCTCTCCTATGTCCGCGAGCTTTTCTGCGCGCGCTCCCCTCGCCTCGACGGAGACCTTGAGAAATATATAGCTGTATGAGCGCTCGCGGGCGCGCTTCAGTGCGTAACTCCGGCGATGCTGTCAGCGAGCGCCTTTTTCTTTCTCTCTCGCTCTTTCTCTCCTCGCGTATATATATAGCATATAGGTGTATATGTACACATCACACACCTATTGGAAGGAAAACGGATAGAGCGTGCGTGTGTGTGAGCAGGTACCGGAGAGAAAGAATATATAGTCTAGTTTCCGTTTCCGTGACGCTCTATTAGTCGGTCTTAGCGCGCGAGAATTAGTTCTCTCTCAGTTTCTATCTGCGTCGTGGTATATTAGGATTGCTTCTTTTGTTAGCTGTTGTTTTAGCGAACGGCTGCATAGTATAGTCGTGCTTTCCTTTGTAGAGTTTCCAAGCTTGTGTCTTCATTTAGCTTGTATTCCGAGTTTATTTTTTACGTCTCATACCAGAGTGTCCGATTGAAACATCAGTATATCGACGACGGTTCACAAAACACTCATGTATAAGCGCGCCGAAACTATTACAATCCAGCGGACCAAGAAAGCAAAGGTCTTCCTCAGGCACATCATTGTTCCTCGAAGCGTCTAGTCATCACTGCGGAAGGGTTCTACATAATGCAGACGAGCGAGGTACAGAGCCGAAAATCGCGAAGCGTAGCGACATTAACGCATGTACCTACTGTATATACACACACAAGAGAGCAGAGGAGAATCTCTCGTTCCATGTCGTGTGGCTAGCTAATTTCGCCAACGTCACGAGCCGTCCTTCGTCCTTCCGTTTCTATGTACAATACACACACAGTCGCTTGCTTACGTAATTTTGTGAGCACATCTGCTGACCGGACGCGGTCATCTTCTCTCTCTCCTTATCTTGAGGTTATCGCTTCGTATATGTTTGTTTGCGCAGCAGCAGCCTTGATAAACACTCGCAAGCATATGAGCAATTATCGTCTATTTTTGTACCTATAATTATGCATATACGCAAAAGCTGGCTCTTGAGTATTATAGCACATGTCGCCAGTTACACAAAGGTTCGCGCGAAAAACAAAACTATTACAAAGCGAGTATACAAAAAGTGCTCGCATCATCATCTACTCTCTTTCTCGGTGCATCGACCCCCTTTTAATTGCCGCTCGAGTGTCTTCGAAGAGATCGAGAGAGCAGGAAGCGTTGCATCGAGAGCGAAAAAAGTATAAAAGTAGAAAAAGCTGTCCGCGCGGAAAAAAAGACGCTCTCGGCGGACGAAAAGTTTATATATTAATCTGTTCTGAGAGATATATACTCATCGTGTGATTTTTAGGACGGGGCAGTAGTACTGGAGGTCGTTCGATCAGACGTTGCGTAATCGTTATCATAATACACATTCACAGAAGTAGTTCTCTAAGTAAACTGCTTGATCGTAGCTCTTCGAGTTGCGGGAAGAGAGTTTATAGGCGATCATTACTGCGATTGAACGTATGTACATACGTTTACAGTAGTCCCACGAGATTTTGCGTAGTGATATTAGGTGTTTATAGTTCGGTGATTTCGCTTATCTCCGGCGTTCATCGCTCTGAAATTGCTCCCGCAAGTTTTCGTCCAGTATATAACAAAAATTGGCGAGTGAATAATGCAATATTAGATATTGTTTATAAAGTCTCTCGCTTATTATAAAGAACCGTGCGTAACGTTGCATAATCACAAGGCTGTGATGTATATGTAAGCTAATTGTGATAGTGCAAGTCGCCGCGTTTAAAATATAAAAATAAGCACCGACGTCATCATCCACATCCGTTCGACTAAAACGAAACTCCATCTCACCGTCGACAAAAAAAAAACAGAAGCCGCATTATACAATATATTTATATACCAACAGAGATGCGGTGTACATCCTATAAGCGTGACAAGCCGGCCGGACTATACTACGACGACAAAAGGTCAGTCACTTCGGCGCGGCCACAGTCATCCTCGCTTACGTATCCCACACATATATATACGTATATATATATTTATATATATAAATCGCGTTCGTCCGTTCGGCGGCACCGTTACGATGCAAAAACTCGGCCGGATAATCGTCCCGCGCTCGCACCGCCGCCGCTTAGATCTAACGGCCCCAGTAATGAGACAGGTCTATTCCATTCGCGCACTCTCTCTCTCTCTCTCTCTTCCCCTCCTACATCTAATTCGCGCTCGGAGAGAACGTGGCTTATGTGCCGGTCGGCGGCGCATCGACTCGTTCAACGGTGCATCTCCTTCTCTCGCGCGCTTCATTCGCACTTCCGCGCGCGCCGAGAGGTGATAATAACATTATGTATGCGGGGACGCCGGCGTAATAACGAATTAACATTTAGAACGGGACAGTACCGCGAGTAGGTATATATACCTTTAGCTTAGCGCGCGACACATGCACAAGAGAGAGAGAGAGCAGCTCTCTCTTCCTAGTTCCTTCTTCACCGATGCCGTCGCGGTTTTTTTTTCTTCCTCCGAAAGCGAGCGTCGTCGTCGTCTAAGAGGGGCTTTTGTGCATCAGCCGACATCGTATTCGCGCGCGCGCACGTGCAGTTTTCGAGAGGAGCGCCGCGGAAGTCTTTAGCGAGACAGGGATGTAAATAAGTCGAAGGGACCACAAGGAGAAGATTCTCACTCCGACCGTTTTGCTAATGAAGGGCGAGTAGCACGCGCCGCTGTGAGAGAGCATTGTTTTTACAATGCTTTTTGAAGCGCGTTAATAAATCACGCACGTAATGGCTCTAGAGAGAGAGAGAGAAAAGCGCGTGTAGTCTCACTCCGCTGAAGAGCAGAAGGAATTTTGCGCGAGAACCGCGGATCATAAATTACGCGGATAGAACGTCGCCGTTGGCTTTGACAAAATTAAACGTCTCCCGAGAGAGAGAACATTTTCCCTTTTATAATACACGTTGGTATATATAAGTATATTTACGATTTTCGTGCAGCTGCACTGCAGAACAACGGTGCAGTAGAGCTTTTTGTCGCGAGAGGTAAATGAGCGCGATTCTCATCTTCATGCATTATAACTGTTAAAATCTATCGGGCATAATCATCGCAGAGGAATATCACACTACTCTCAGGCCATATTATTGCGTACAATGGCTCTATCTCTCTCTCTCGCGATAAATAATATTCCCAAGAGGCCTCCATTCATCATTCCTACGATATAGCGCGCAGACGAAAGCGAGAAAATCGCTGTTTTCGCGGAAACACACCGCTCGCGAATATAAATATATATCTACTCGGCTGAATCTGGAATACGAATGACGCGAAGCAGCGGACGTACATAATACGGCCCGCGAGCTGAATTTATATCGCGGCCAGTCGAGCACTATTATCCTCCGCGATCTCTCTTATATACAGCGAGAGGAAAGATTCCTCGCTCGTTTCTTTTTTCTATATCGTGCGGCTTCTTCCGGATATGTGTCTGTCGTCATGGTGCAACAACGGTTAGTATTATCCTACTGCGATCGTGGAAGGTCGCAAGAGAATTTCTCCGCGATTGGGACGATTCCCTGGGGAGTATATAGTGGCGGCGGTGCTTATATTGTGCGAATACGCGTGATGGGACGATAGTGCAGAGGTACCGTTGAATATTGAAAATATCGTTCGTTTATATTGCTTCTGCTGATGACTTTTATATATACAGCTGTTCGATAAAGTCAATCCGTAAAGAGAATCCATAAAAGTGCGGGTATAATAATAGACTCCGACGGAGAGGTCATGTTCACACGAGAGCAGCAGGCGAGTGTGTGCCTTATTAATTCCTCTAATTCTTATTAATATTAATGGCTCGTTGCCGCGAGCGTATATACACACATACGCAGCAGCTGAAATAACCTCTGGCTGGCAACAGTATGTATATATAAGTGCAGCGACTCGAGGACTAATGTATACGACGAAGCCGCGATCCTCTTTCGCCTTTTTATGCAGCTCCCTATCCTCGTACGCACGCGATCGGAGAACAATGCCGACGCAACGACGTGCGAGCTGCTGATTTCCCGGCGCAACGATGAGACGAATTTTCCGAGTCGCCTCGAATTACTGCGGCGCGCGAGCTTGTGTACAGTGCACCCCGCGAGTTTGTACAAATTAATTCGACGCTTTTTATTCGTCATTGTTTGGAGCTGTATTTATGAGCTGTGTTTGATGAATGCGCAGCGGCGTCGATAACATTGTTTTTTATTGAATGTTCATTCGCCGAATGATCGATGAGCGATTATATATCCGTGTACAACATAAATTTCGAATTTAATTCCAACGGGAATTTCAACGTCGGAGTATAATCAGTCAATATTTTGACGTAACTATATACAATTACTATACAAATAATAATGCCTGAACGTACATCGATTCAACGCCGTAAACGCCAATTCACCGAGCCATTTTCTACAAGCCATACATGTACGCAAACGAGCATCGACTACCTATTCCTTGAAGAAATAAAAAAAACGACACGTCTACAACATTCTTGCCAGTCAATTACAGCAGAGCTCTCCGCATATCAATCGAAATATAAATCTCCCGATCAACGTTCTTTCTCACATATATACACATATCCGCCGCTCGTAAGAGGATCGATATCTAATAGTATATACACTCGCTCTCCTCCCATACGACCTTTTGATCCTGTGCATACCTAAACAGAACAGAGAGAGAGAGAGAGAGAGAGAGAGAGAGAGAAAAGAGAAGAGCGCGCGAACGATCCGACATCCTCGCACCGAACACCGTTTGCAATCTCGCTCTCCCAATCAGGAGCAAAATTCAAACGCGGGCGCGAGCAACGGGACACGTCGCGCGCGCGCGCGCGAGCAGATCGAACGGTAGTCCATGTTGGGCGCCGAAAGCGGCTAGTCTCTTCCAAGGAAATCCCATGTCTGTGTATGTATGTACCTACCTACCTATCGGGCAGCTGCGCGAAATGCTGCCACCACCACCGCCTCGCGTGCCGGAAACCAGGACAAGGGAATTCAATGTATGTATGTATATATACCCCCGCCAAGCTTCTCTAGGGTTCATTAGGGAAACGCGCGGTGCACAGCTGCGCGCGATTATGTCAGCACGGCCAAGTGCGTGTGCTCCGAGAGAAGAGAGTCTTAATTGTATAAGTACGAGTGCTATAGAGGTCCAACACATACGAATGTTGCTTTATCGGAAAAAGGCGATTTAATTAAGCAGCGTATAGTCTCTCGAGTAGTTTATATATGATGTACTCTCGTGTCGAGTCGTATACGCGTTAAATCATCCAAATAGAGAATCGTCGGCCGAACGGTAAAACCGCCTCTTCCAAAAGAATTACACATACTCAAAAGTCGAGCATAATACACGCGTGAGAAAGCCAGACAACTCGCGCCCATACAGTATATACTACTGCACAGCTATAGTACAAGGAAGAAGAAGAAGAAGAGGCCGTGTGTGCCGCCAATATAAATAATCATCGATATGCGAACATGCACGCACAGACAGCAGCAGCAGCAGCAGCAGCGAACGAAAGAGAGCGCGACCGACAAGCGGAGGCGCGAAGGTACTCCGTTTTTCGCCGACTGCAGCAGCCCGTTATGCGGAACACGCGGCGGCGCGACATCGCTCGCGCGCTTGAGAGAGGAGAGGCTGCAGCGCAGAGTCAAAGATACGCGCGCGCCATATATATATATATATATATACACACACGCTAACCACCACCTCGTTATCGATCGCGTCTGCCGCCGCCGCCGCCGCATCGCCATTATCGATGCGCGCTGCTACGTCCACGTCCGTTAACCTTAATAAAGATAGATATGGCTACTGCTCTGCACGTGGTTCTCTCTCCCGCGATTTTCGAACACGTAGGAGGCGCGAGAGAGAGAGAGAGACACCCCCTTTTCTGCGATTCTCTCGTTAGGCGCGAGAGTCGCGCGCGTTGCGTGCTGAGAGATGACGGAAGAATAGGACGAAAAATGTCGCTAATGCTGTGGGATCGCTCGCGCGAGACGCGCTCTGTATATAGTATATATATACACACACACACGTACTGCGTAAGCAAATGGATCGCGCTCTTCCGGCGTTGTCTGTGCAGGATAATACATTGAGGATTTTTGCAGAGCGCGGCTTGACAGCTGGATATGCTGCTCTGCTACTGCTGCGTGTTCGAGTTGTTTGTTAGCGCGCGCGGAAGTCTTCTGTGTGTTCTCTGATGAGAGATTTTTGTGCTATCTGCGATTGCAGGGCGTTGGCGTGAGAATTATCGGATGAATCGGGAAGTTTTGTGATTTATTAGGAGCGCGCTCTGTTTGTCTCCGAGGATTTTCGTGGGAGGAATAAGCTGAAATAATACTATATTCGGAGTGATCGATCTGTTTGATTAGTGGATGCTCTGTAATTTGAATATTTAGTTAGAGTATTATTCAATTTAACGTGTAAGTTATACATATAATTTCAAGGGAGAGCTGACTTCTTACTTCTTCTATACTTTATTTGCGTAAATTGAATTTCGTCCATCAGGTAGATTACGTATATCATCTGAAAGGGTGATAAAAACCTTTGTTTTCAACGTAAAATCAATTATTAGATAACAAACAAACACTTTTCACTAAGTGAGTCTCAGCAATCGTATAAAAACTCAGAGGACGGGCTCTGTTTTCGGCAATTAACGAACGGTCTCCCCGCGATGCGTTTACATCGCCTCAACGGCGACGACCCGAATAACTCGCAAAAAACAAACTCGTAAATACTTTCTTTCTCCCTCCCTTATCCTCTCTGATCTACAGCCATGTGCGCATCCGGGAAAGGAGGTCGCGAAAGGGGCGCGCCGCTTTGACGCAGAAATCGAAACCGAGAGAGAGAGAGAGAAAGAGAGCAAGAAGAGAGCACACAGCTTATCTCCTCGTCGCGGCGCGCGACAATAAGTCTCGACGCGGTGGCGGCAGGATATATAGAGGACACGACGCTCGCAGAGAGAGGAAAAGAAGAAAGAGCGCCGGCGCGGTGCGCAGGACGTGAAAAGAGCGCAACCTCTCTCGCTGGCAATTTAGATAACGATCTGTTTAAACGCCGGTGGATTTTCTTAACCGGCGCAAATTGCATGCTTAATGCAACGCGCGACTAGGAGAGAGAGATAGGTATGTATACTCTATATATGCATGTAACAGAGTGGGATGCGAATTTCGTTGCGCGGCGATTGGATGTAAATCAGGGGGGCTTAGTTTGTGCGTGCCAAACGATCGTTAATTCGAGCTTGGAGGGATTTCTTCATTTGTTCGATTCGAATTAGAAAATCGAACGATGCAGAGGGCGTGTGACTTTGCTTTACGGGGTGTCGTAACACAATTGCGCGCATATATACGCGTGATTTATCGAACTGCAAAGCCTGTGTCGATGGATTTTTCAATCTCTCACATTTCACACTCCTGAATGTATATCTAAATTCGAGTAATAACAATCATCTCGCGATTCGATATCGCGAGAGACAGTGATCGAGCTTACGAAATTAAAACGTCTTTTCGTCGGTCTACACACACAGACACCATATACGCAGGTACAAGAGGGAAAGTATACATTGCAAAATTGACGTGGATTAAGTTGCTCTATTATCGTTTCCTGGCTCTCTCTCTCTCTCTCTCTGCCTCGCGATTACAGTAAAGCAACGCCGCCGCAGTCGGATAAATGATTGTTTTAAGTGGCAGCACTCTCGCGGAATAAATGTATTTCTCGTGGTGACACGTTCGTATATATAAAGCGAGCCGATTGAACCTTAATCGCCGGGAATAAAGGACGCTGGGATAATGTCGGCTATCAATACAAAGCCGCGTGCTCTGCCTACACGAATACGTTCAACTGCTGCTGCTGCTGCTGCAACGAGGTAAATAAAACGATCGATCCTTAATTTAAGCCGACGACCAAGCGGCGCTCTTGGTATAATATACATGTCTTTATTTTTAGCGCTAACAGCCTGCGGCGAAGAGAGACGTAATAGTTTGAATGCGTTTCAATCAATTCTCCGATAACGAAACCCTTTATTGTTCGGCGTATATGTACGAAAAATTATAATAAAATGTGCGAGCTACAGAATTGCTGAATGCAGATTTCAAGGTGTGCCTTGCCGTACTCGTCTGTTTCTACTGATACCTGCAAGTGCCAGTATATGTAGCTTAAAAATTTGACGAAATTCTTTTCTCCGTTATCACAGGAATGCGCTCACACACTCTGCAGTAGGCATATCAAGTGCACACGTTTCTCTCCCCACCGGGAAAACCGACGGAGTGTGTGCTCGAAGCTCCTCGGCAAAATAGATGTATAATATAAGTGTAAAGAAAACAAAAGGCGAGAGAGTAAAGAGTAGCAGAGGAGTGCAACACTAGGCGAATGATCCGAGATGTATGTATACACAGTATGCGTGTAATAAGGAGCTCGCGAAGACGCGGAGATGAGCCGCGGGCTCACGGGTATAGTATGACACGTGAGGCGCGCGCGTATATACTCTCTGCTACTTCTATATACACCTACCTACCCCCCAAGTTTCATGCTACTCGCGCTCTTCTTCTGCTCCTTTATTTACCTTTGCATTTGCCACCTCTCCGACATCCATCTCCGTCCTTTTTACGCTCCCCTCACATATGTATATGACTTTTGTGTGTGTGTGTGTTTTGAATGAGGAGTGTATAAGTTTACGCCGCTGCACTCTCGAGGGCGAGCTTTGAAGCAAAGTTTTCCTTTTCAACTGCATAGGTATAATAACCGCGCTCTCGAGTATACGTTGCTCTTTTAATCTTTCGCGAGAGCTCTCGTTGCAGATTTGCAATTTAAAGTTGCAGATTTCGTGAAAAGTGATTGCACGAATTGAATTAACTCTGACAAATAATTTACGGAGAAATTTCGTGAATAGGAAAAAGCTCTCTTGATGAACTGCAGCGATAAGACATCGTTAACATATCTCCTTATATACGTAACAGAGAAATACCAGCTCGCATATTTCTTTATTTCTCGCGCAACGTTACCCTTACATAAGCACCATTTTCGTCTAATGGCCCATGCACCGGCACAATCCGCAAAAGAAGAGCGAGCTTGTACATATACCTACATCAGGTAGAGAAATCCCTCTCGAGGAAGAGCAAGACAGAGAGAAGCAGAGAGTCGACTGGTCGGCAGTTATCGGCGGTCTAAGCCTCGGCTCTCGCCGGTTGATGGCCGGCTGGCTCTCTCGTGAGTCCGTTCGGCTCGGCTCGGGAGCGCTCGGCTCGGCTCGCGACCTTGAACGGGCCCCGTATGCTCTATGCCACTGACACGGACCAAGGACGTCGCCGCTCGCTCGCTCGCTCGCTCGGCTCTGTTGGCGTGCTGTTGTCCCGAAATGCGGTCGTGGAACTTGCTGTGGAAAGTGCTCGTCGATGGCAACTCTTTTTCGTGCGCCGCCGCGCTGGCGCGCGCAGCAGAGCTTGCTTGTTGCTGCGCTCTCTCTCTCTCTCTCTTTCTCTCTGCCTCAGCAGTGGCGTAGGACGAGAGATAGAGAGAGAGAAAGCCCTATGCACTGTTGCCGTGCAGACCGCAGAGTTTGCTCTATGGATGCATATATGCCGTGCGCAGGCGATCTTCGAGCTTTATGAAACATTTGAGGTTTGATCTAATTAAAAAAAAGAATGTTAATCGTGGAAAACTGTCCATTAATCTATTTCTGTCTGGAAATCGACAAAACTGAAATGAGAGTGTAATAGTAGGCTAGAGTAGAGTAATAATCGATAAAGCTCATCAGCCAATCGGTAATAAAACGATTACGAAAATTCCAGTATCAATAACGGTGTGGCGATCTGTATATATATACCTATATATAAAAGCCGTGCTTTCCTCCAAACACGCGTATCATTCCCAAACAATTGCGGGAACCGTTACGGCGCTAAGTATAAGAATTTAAGTAATAAGCAGGAAGAAGCCAGCCCTCGTCTCGTCCTCCACTTAACGAGTAGTGAGCGAGTAGCGCTCGCGCAACAAGTGCATCTCTCTCTGGCCTCTTCCCTCACTGAAATTCTCACGAAAATAGAGCAATTCCTTCGATTCCCCCTCGTCTTTCTCTCTCTCGCTCGCGGAGAAAGGCAAATAAAAATGCCGACCCAGCATTTTATATACACGCATCTCTCTCTCGATGCCGGTGTAATGACGCAATACCCGCTAATGGTCATTGGCTCCAGAATTTCACGCATCACGCGGTAGCTCGGCGTATATTATCGCATCGCGCGCAACTCGTTCATCGTTATCCCGCCACCGCTCATTATATCATTTGATCGCGCGGCCTCATCATCGTCGATCGTCTTTTTCTTCCTCTTCTCGACAGCCGAAAAAGCGCGGAATTATGCGAATAAGCGCAGGTATATAATACACATATATATATCTGATACACGCGAGCTCTTTAATCGCGCGCTGGCCATCGCTCCTGAGGTACTTATACGAGTGCAGAAGAGAGATGTGCTCATGTCCTCGGGGCACACACACACACACACACACTGCAGAGGCGAATTACCTCGAACTGGAATACCTACGCACGCGAGCTCGCGAGTGTGAGCGTGCGGGGAGAGAGAAAGAGAGAGTAAAGCGAGCGATGCACCGCCATGCTGCTGTATATAGCCCGAAGAATAAGCGTTACAGAAGTTCAACGATACCGAGAAAACACGCGAGATAGAGAGATGGGCGTGAAGATGTTACATTATATTGTCCATCATTTTTCTCTCTTTTTATTTTTCTATACAGTGTATAGTATACGCTGATTTGCATGCGATATATATCATGTACGTGAGAATGATATACGCGTGAATATGCAGATTTTTCGCGGAGAATAATGACTGCACTTTGATTGTCAGCCGTCGCGTGGTAAATTGAAAGTAGATGAAACCGAAGTGGTCAGACACGTTTCGCTGCTGCTGCTGTGTACACACTGATCACATGCAGTGCTGATGCACTTTTTTCGTCGTATTCGCTGTGTGTACACACTATATCCGCGCGTGTCGCTTACAGCATCAGATAAGCCGGAATTCAATTCTTCTTAAATGAATAATTTTCAATGTCGTTATAGACGACGATTATATTGTCTAGGATGATTGAGATATCAAGCTGCGTATATAAACCTGTCTCTCGCTTGACGCTCTTGTATATCGATGTTTTAGCGTTGTTTCTTTTCCTATATGCCATACTGCCATCGTCTTCGAAGCATAGTAAAACTTCGTATGTAAATGCAAACGCTATATATGTATAATAAGTATCGGACTGGTCCACAAATTAGACTTTGAAATATACACATAACTGGCGAGCAAAGGGAAAAATTAAAATAATTCCCGGTGAATATGTATACACGCGAAGGAGCGGCGCGCAGAATAAGACCGAGCGAATTTCAGCGAGAGCTCGGCGTATACACAGCTCGCGGTCAAGTGCGCGGGTTCGCTGAACACGTGACGTGACGTCCGTTTAGGCTTCCTTTTCTCTCTTTCCTTCATCCTCAAGTCTCGTTATATATACATATATAACACACACACACACATACGATATGCAGTAGACGCGGCGGCTCATACACCCGCCGCGCGTGTGCGTGTCGAGATTAGAATATAATAAAGGTAATGAGAATAATTGGACATTGAAGACGTAGCTAGACGATGGGCCTGTAGCAGCAGCCCTAGAGACTTATACTCTCGGTTGCAGCAGCTGCCATAGAGGTGTATTACTGTGGTTAGAGCTTAGAGTCGTTACGACGTAAGTAGCGGCCGATTTAGAGTCCTGCAGCTAGGGTAAATATATTATTCGCTCTTACTTCTCTACTCTCTCTCTCGCTCTCTCGCATTATCGTTATTAAATAAAATTGCCCTAGTATAGGCCTGGTTGTTTATGTATACAATAGCCGTATACGCGCAAATTGTGTACCTATATTACACATATTGTACAAGGACTCGTCGCAAAGTACGATATATCTTGCGCTAATGAGAGACTAATCGCAGGGGAGGCTCCCGCTTGTTTACAGTGACATTTCATACCTGGATTTTAATCCGGCTTATCAGCTTGCTCGTAATAAATCGTCGTATATAAAAATGAATTACAACTGCGCCGCGTATATTATGCAGCGTAAAATTTTTCCATAAACTCGCGCATGCAACCTCGTATAGTCATTACAGCTGCAGCTCTCTCGTAAAACGCAAAAAGCGCCGCTATCTTCTGCCGAGGATCTTCGCGCAACTACAGCAACAACAAGTCCCCGAAACTCTCGTGTGTCAGAAAAAAAAGCACGGATCCGTGATAATCGATCTTCTCATCGAATCCCTCGCTCATGTATACAGTGCAGTACACCGAGCAGAGTGTGCTCCGTTTAAGGCCGCTGCCCCCTCGGTGCATCTCTTTCTCTCTCTCTCTTGCTCCTCGTCCCTCCTGCGGGCGAGGCTCTGCGGCAATGGCGGGCAATTGAAACGCGTGAGCGAGCTCGAGCGAGAGAGGAGCTCTCTTTCTCTCTCTTTCTCTCTCTCTCTCTCTCTCTTCGAGGAGCAACGAACCGGGTGCTCTCGAAAAAAATCCCGCGAGGAAGAGTAGGAGAGAGCGAGCGGAGAGCGTCCTTGCGAGCGCCCTCGCGGAGAGAGCTTTGCTGATGCTCTTCTTCGCTGTGTATGTGTGTGTGTTATATAGGAGCAAAAGAGAGAGCTCGTAAAATGGATGGAGGTGAGCATGGCGGATTTTGAGATTGACGAGGAAGGACGGGATAATTTTCGTGGATTTATGATCCTGCCCGCGAGATGCCAGAGTTGGGCCCCACCGTCATGTGCCAGCTCTCGAGGTTACAGTTTTCTTTACCTACTAAAAAAACTGTACTCTGAGATTGGGAAAATAATGATTTTACGACGTTAAACATTTTTATTAAAAACTTAATTTCGATTTGACCGTATACGTTTAAACTGCATCAAAAGCGCGTCCAAAGTATAGCGATTTAAAGAAAAAGAGATAATTTATTGCTCCGTAGAATGTTTTCCGACGTGTTTCGTAAATGAGCCGAGGCGTGTTTTATATATACCTTGTCATCGTAGAACATTTTCCCGTTCCTCTCGCATTTTTCCATCAAGCATCTCTCCTCGGAACTGACATACTCACAGTTCAGCTATACTGCTAAAAAAACTCTCTTGGTATATAGTCCCAAGTTATCGAGAAGAAGAATTCCCGTAATAAACACCGCGGCAGCAAAAAAATAGCCGCTCCTCACGTATACATATAACGACGCGATCTGCCGCGCGGCCAGTGATTAAACAGGTAATACACATATACAGCAGCAGCGTCGTTAATAGAGTTCTCTTAACGAAATTAGACTCTCTCCATACTGCAGCAGCAGAGAGCGCAGCACGCATCTCGTCGATCTTGTCGACTCTTGGAGCTTACTCCGTTATAATAGGATCCGGTCGAATCGCAAAAACACCCTCGACTCGCGCGGCTTTTTCCCGCGAATCCTCGGCAATCATTATATGCCGCACGCGGCCGATCAATCAGCGGAATTCATATATGTGCTCAGGCGCACCGGAAGTCTCGAGTTATCCCCTCTCCCCTTATTATTCGCTACATCCTATATCTATCCTGTTCTTATAAATACGTATACAGCACGCATCGAAGATCTCTACTCGCGCCACGCCGGCGGTTCGTGATGCGCGAACTATGACGGATATGCGCTGCAACGCGCGAAAAAGGAACTTCTGGACACGTTCGTGCTGCTGCTGCTGCTGCAGCCATGATAATTTCAGTATACGCAGTCTATGCTTATATACACGAGCTGTATATATTGTGTATACGTGTGCGGTTTGATGAGCGTTATTAGTTTTGCAGGCGCGCGATACTATGGGAGTTGGAGAAAAATGCCGGGGATTACGGCCCTGGTGCTAGGATGACGGTTTTTTTTTTGCGGGGGGATTATTGTGCGAATTTAATTCGCGAGGACTGTAACTGGCTTGGATGACAGTGTGCTATGACTATTTTTTTTTTTTTTGTAAGAAGTAATAATTGTTTCCAAAAAATTAGTTTTTAACTTTTTAATAGTGTGAGTAGCTTGCTCGTGTGAATACTTCCTACCGAAAAGTATCTATCAGCTATACTTTGATGCGCGTGTTTGCTAAAAAGGCTGCAGAGATGCATCAGCAAGTTTCGTTCTAAGCACGCGAGAGTATTATAAGCGTGCGGACCACCGAAAAAAACTGAGCGAGCAACGCTTGCCTAGAGGGCCGAACTATATGAAGCAACGGTTCGTCTTTCTCTTCCTTTAAATTATCTTCGCCGACTGACAATTAGAGGCCAAAACGGCATCCCTATAGCCGATACATCGTAAACACGCTTCTGGTTCTTTCTATTGAATTCAATTTGCCGGGTTTCCAGACAATTTCGCAAAATCTTGATTGAATCCCTCTTTTGTGTATATAGACAATAATGCCATGAATAAGGAAACTGTATTTTTCGCGCATATCAAAATAACACTTTGATATTGAAATATTGCATAACTCGAGAACCCGTATATATAATCCTCCTGAAGAATAATAAAGGAAAAATCGCAACAACCTTTTCTCGATCGTAATACCCGAAGAAAAAGAATTCCTTCATAAACCCTCATTGTGCCAAACGGGTCTCGCGCCGGGTGAGCATAATAAATCGGCTTTCATGATCGCCGCCGACGCTCATAACTGCCCGCGTGAATTTTAATCTGATATAAACGAGTATATGCGAACGGAGGTGGGGAGGACACCTGCTTGCCAAAAAGTATACACACACATAATATCGCTCGAGTGTCTTTGACCTCTCAGCCGGCGAGTACATTAATTACATCGAAACTTTCGGACAGCGCGCAGAGAACCGGAAATTCCTGTCCAAGTCGAAATTCGCTCTCTGCATGTATTATCGATCTTTTTCACTTTTTACCGCTGATCCCCGCTTTTGACAGGGTTTTCACGCTCCTTAGCGCGAGGTAATATCGCATGCAAGAAGAGAGATGGTACGTTGCTCACTTTTTAAATTCTCTCGACAGTCACGCACCTGATGCGCGAACATGCATCACCTATGGTTTTCAGAGAGGCCGTATTATACTGATGAGCCCGATTATTATAGACAAACGAGCGAGGAATGCTTCTTCTCTTCGCGCGAGGATATGTCGACCGAAGATTAGCATCGTGTGTGTATGTATGTTACGGTAGATAAGGGATTTTTTAAGGAACAAAGGCGTTCTGTGTGTAATATATATATAATAGCTAAACGCACAGGCTTTAAAGACCGAAGAAGAAGTCCATCACGGTGTATATAAATATATAGCGATGCTGTGTATCGGCTTTCTCGCTCGAGCGATGCGTCACGGCCGGACGGCCGACACGCTTCATTATTCGACGCCGATTAACGGCTACTCCGCGTGAGCACTACTGCAGCAGTTAACGCAAGGATCCTCTTGTACAGCTCTCTGCATGCACGAGTCGCGCTTGACTTGCCATTGCGGTTACACGATTTTCGGTGCTCCGCGTACATATGTACAGGTATTGAATGGGCCCCTTGTTCGCGGGGTTCACGGTCGTGTGACGAAATCTCGGGGGCTATAGCGGCGCTTTGTTTGAAAAGGATGCGTCGGCTACTTTTTCGAGGGTTTCCGGTTGGCCGGATCGGGATGTCTCGTTACGCATTGTGACTGTTGATATTTCGAAGGATCGATCGCTGTTTCAACTATACTTCACGTGTCTGATGTCATTTGGTGAAGTTCCTCGTTAACAACAAGCTCGATGTAAAAATGTATCTCTGTTGTGTATTGTGTGTACGTGTGGTATAGAAAATGAAAAACCGGTAAAAGCGTGAATCGTCGCGGTCAAACATGAATATGCGTAAATAAAAGTGACGCGTGAACTAAAGATAAAAGAGAGCGCGAGGAATATACGAAAAAGCAGTTATACCGTTAGAAGAGTTATGATGTTTGCTCTGGCCTTTTATACTCACTTGTTGACAGTCGCGGGATCTTGGCCCTGAAACAAAAAAGCAAACGAACCTGTTAGACGCATACATCACCTTTTCACTGCTCGGAGTTACGCGTGTGCGAAAGGTATAACATGTATACAATGGCAATTAGCACATTAGCACCTGTATCTCTCTCTCTCTTTCGAGAAGGAGGTGTCACCTTCCGCGTTCGCTCATGCTACCGGGTTTTTAGAGAACGCCTCGACGGTGGAAAGTATAAGCGGAATTGGAGTAATTAGTCGGCCTATACTTGACCGGTTTTCGAGATATACGTCTACTACAATTATGCAAGCGAAATGAATGCAGCATAAAATTACGTTTTTATAGATGTAAGATATAAAAAAGATATAAAGGTATTTTTTTCTCAAAAAACTTCTCGTTATAGACGTCAAAGTGACTCGCAAGATTGACAGTTGCAGCAGCAGAGTCGAATCGTTTCGCAAAGCTTCAGAAATTAATGGGAAAGCGTGTCGAGTTCACGCTCGCTCTCGTTCGCTTCATCGGACAACTTCAAGAACTTCGTCGCGTCACCGCTTTGGACACGTAACAATATGCGCTGCAGTTGTTCTTTTTTCTCTTTTCCCGAGCTGCATATACACAAAGCGTTTAAAAACTTCTGGGAAACAATGTGCATTACATTTACGAGGAACACACGATATATCGTCGAGAGCTTGAGATTTATTGCAGCACGCTAAGGACCGGCGTACAGTCAGCTAAACGTTTTATGATTGACGATTTGCATAATTCGTCTCTCGTTTTCTATTAGCTCAGTGTAATCCATTAGACGTAATCGGCAGGCGCGGCTCTTTTTATGGACTAAAAATTGTACGGTATTAAATTTCCTGATCATTACAGCGGGGATATAAACCTCGACGACGCACGCACGAAACGAATAATTTTTACCGGCTTCTTTTGTATCTCAATTAAATTCCCAGAAAATATCACGGCAGCTGCGTGATTCAGCACTATCGCACGTCTGCGGGGATTCCACACACTCTCCCACGAATTCGTATGTGTGTTTTGTATCGTCTACTCCGAAAAGCGAAAATTTCCAAGGGCGTTGGATTATAATTCACCAAACTCGCTTTCAAAAGCTCTCAGAGGCAACTTTGTTACCGACTAAGTGCCTCTTATCGAGGAGATGTATATAGCAGCAGCAGCAGCTTAGTCGACGAGTCTCGTAGTGAAGAAAAAGACAAGCTGCCTCTTGTACTGTTAATTATGCGAGATATAACGCTACTAAGCGAATCTATCCGTTATCCACATGGCAGACACATGGATGTAGAAGCTGGAATGGCGTTTCCTATGTCTCTCCTTGTCTCGCTCGAGAGCCGGCCAGAACCGGAAAATCCGCCAAAGTCATTTGTTATCAACCGTCGAGCGCGGAAAGGGAGAGAGAGAGAGAGACGTGATTATACTGTTTGCTCTTCTCTTGACGAACGCCTGACATTTGGAATTGGCCGAGCGCGGCGTTTCGACTTTCAGATATCCTCGGAGAAGTGCTCTTCTATTTTCTTTCGAGCAGGGGATGAAACGGAGTGTATATATAAAGGTAATTAAGCAATTCAGGATAACTAAGATTTAAAGTAAAGTATGAAATAACGGGCATCGATGAATTTTAGCAACAAAAAAATTCCTTTTTTCCTCACAGCTCTCGCAAGAGGAAGACGCATCACGCCGCCGCCGCCGCACAGAAGTCCGCGCGCGCCGCGCAAGAGTAGAATCCCGGGCAAATTGCCGGCGCTGCGCCGGCTAAATCGTCCGCGCGAGTGCTTATTTCAGCGGCGTTTTCCTGGAGAATTCAGCAGCTACTTCCCACGGGAAGTCGGAGAGCCTCTGCGTGTGAGAGAATACAAGCCCCCGCGCGTCGATTTCGCTGCTGCGGGCAGCGCCGCTATATATACGCGCCGGAAGCGCGCGATGAATAATTTCGCTTCGCCCCACGCTGCATGCAGGAATCTCTATATTTCTTCTTCTATAGCTATATATACACGCGTGTCTATAGATGTATACCTGCACCGATGGATGGATGGATGGATGCAGCGAGGAGTGGATTACACGTTGGTGTCGAGAGAGAGAGAGAGAGGAATTTGTGCGGAGTCACAGGTCAAGATGGTTATTTTGGCAGCAGCAGTCTCCGGAAGTGCAGCGGCGCACGGAAAAGCGAGGGAAGTTGTTTTTGTGTTGGAAACGCTGTTGTCACGCGGAGCTGCTGCTAATACAAAGTAATACTTATTATAAGAGCGTAATTATATACATATAGCAGGGGATTATATGAATTATAATTTTACGATCCTCATCGACGATGCTTTTTTTTACGCCGTTTCGCGCAAAATAGCCGGGTAGGCGAACTACCGGTCTTATCCTCTCGTGGAATCGCGTTCATTATTTTAATCCCTTAACAGCTCGTCTATACACATATATACATACAGCGCACGCCGCGTGATAAAATAACCATTTAGCTTCGCGATTTTTGCGCTTTACACACCGCACATACGCAAGTAGGTATATAAAAAAATTAATTGTATTTTCGAGCGTGCGCTCGAGAGGTGTATATATACATACGACGCCGAGAGATAAACCGACAATGATTGCTGCGGCGCGTTGCTCTCTCGCTCTCTCAACGTGGGGCGCGTTCATTACTGACTCACATTATTCATGCTGGGGCTAGAGCGCGCACACATACTACTCTCGCGCGAGAGGGACGGATTATAAAAATTCGCTCCACGCGTGTCACGTGCATTTAAAGCCTCTCTCGCACCTGCCCGCGCATATATGTTCTCCGAGAGTATGAGTATAGGAAAAAAAAGACGTAGGCGCTGCTGGCTTGCAAACAAAACAGCGCGAGAGACAGAGAGATCCTGCGGCAACAGGTTGCACGTTATGTATGGCTGCTGTATAAGCGTACACGAGTAACGTGTCAAAGCGGCATCAGTACACCGAGCACCTTTTTTACGCCACTATTTGAGACAATATAGTTTTACTTTCCGACGGAATCATATATTCAAATATGCGCTGTGCCGCAAAAGTGGACCGCTTCGATCGAGAAAATTTTCGAGCTGATTTATCCATATAAGGCGAGGAAAAATCTCCCCTGATGGCTACTACTTCGATTAGATTATGTGATGAAGAAAAAAAATAGAGGATAGCGAGAAGAGCAGTTTCCCTTACAAAATAAAAGCCGTGTTAACGTGTAAGGCCGCATCCAAGCAAGTAGTGTACACCCGTGGACTCGCATGTGCGGTTCTCGATATACCAGTTCTCGCTAAACACGCATACACATCTCGCGAGCAGCTAACATAAGGCTTCTACTAGTTTCTCTTTCTGCTGCGCGCTCTATCCTTTCAATTTCCACGAGCGAGAGAGGAACAGAGATAGATAGATATAAATACACACAGGCAGCTCTCGCAAGCAAGCAAGCATATATATATATATATACATACGCGTGTACAGCGGGGGCAACACGTGTTTTCGCGTAGACCGCGAGCGGCGCCATCCGTCACGTCTTTGCGAGGAGGACTGTGTGAGTATACATTTGTGTGTGAGTGTGTGTACGTTCGAGGGGAAAAGGCCGATTTCCGTAATTATTATATCGGCTGCTGCGGCGGCACCGAGGCGCCAGCCGGAAGATGCCTCTGATTTGTTGCTTGCTAGCTTGCTGGAAAGAGTAGAGGGATGATGGAGGATGCCGCGCACGAGCTGCCGTACACGAGTTTTCGATTAATTCCGTGGATTAGTTCGATCGTACACCGATGCATGTGTGTTGCATTTTTCATTCGAAAGCCATTTTTAACGAGTTATATATTTATATATGTATACGTATACAGCACACAAGTTTCGTGTTGCAGGTATATCTATTTAAAAATTTTAATGCAGCCGAGGATGATGTATAATACTTCGCGCCGGGTGTTTTCAAAATAATAATTGCAAAAAAAAAAACAATGCATTATAAATAAGCTCGCGCTTATTAATATTCATTAACGCTAAAATTACGCATTAATCGCTTGTACGCAAGGGACTACCATTCATTATATTGTTGTAGCAGCTATACACGGCTGCTCGTCGCTATACACTTAATTAAAAGTAAAAGGACGAAAAATTTAACGCTCGCTCGTTGAGAAAGAAAAAAAAACAGAATCGTCGGGCGTGAACTGCCGTATATAATATACTCCTTTTTTTCGTGAGTCTCTTATTACAAGAGTCCGCGCAGCTTTAAAAGTCTCTCGCGTAACATCGCGCGCTGCAGCCGTGCAAGATGCGTATCTCGCATGTCCGATACGCACGTTTCACTTTTGCGCTCTCTCGCGAGAGTGCAGTTGCATATAATTAATTACCAGCGCAAAACTCGGCTTTTGTAGGGAGTAGAGGATTTCTTTTTCTCTATAACGCTGTGGAAGAATGCGTTGTATATATAAGGGCTTTAGGATTCTTTACCAGCTAGCGAAGGACCGGTTTCGTTTCTTATATACAAGTGCTGCTCGCTGTGCGCTTCGTTTAATGAATTATGCAATTATGCTGTTTTCTGATAATTAAAGCGGCTAACCGTCGTATATATTATTTTAATGGCGGATCGATTTCAGTAATATTGACATGTTATCGCGTTCAAATGTCTACGCATTTTCTGAAAGATTAACGATTTAATTTCAGTTAACTGATGTCGCCGTGATAAAAATATTTTATAGTATTTCATTTTCAGCTTTGATCTAAAGTTAGTTATCTTGTATATGTTTTACAATAAAATTCAGTACTTTGCCTATAGCGATCTTACTAAAACCACAATAGTTTTAGATACTTTATTCTTATGTTGTGAAGAATCAAGTAGAAAAATTAATCAATATTTGATTTTTTATATTTATTCTGTTTTTTAGAATAAATTAAATGGTTCTTTTATGAAAAGGCTATTATTGCTTCGACGAGGATCTTTTGTTCCTTTAATTTGTTTCAATTCGAAGTATAAAAACTTTCTTTCCATTTTTTTTCTGGAAAGATTTTACCTGTTGCTCTTTATTAAATGATATCTATAACAACAATTGATTTTCCAAGTGATAAATCGCTCCAAATCATTATACTTGATAAATACATAAGGAATAATTCATTTTTGTATACAACTATTGAAATAGCCACTGAATAATGAAGAAGTGATCAGTCAATACACCGCGCGCTAAACAGCTAATAATTCAAAGTCACTAAAGTAAACAAGAACTTCATCAAACGCTAATTAAAAAACCCGCACGCATCTCGAACTATCAAGAAAAAAATAAACACACACTTTTTACGCAAGAACAAAGGTCGCTCTCGTCTCTCTATATTCAAGACACCAAAGAAGAAGATTCACCTAGGGCCTCGGGGCAAAGTTCCGAAGACATCAAGGAAGCGCAACGATAAAGTGTCGCAACGACGCTCGCGACCTTCCCCGGAGGTCAAACAGCAGTGTAGCTGGTGGATCCATCCTTCATCCGACAAGTCCAAGGCTTATTGTGCTGTTACGTCAAGGTATATTACACACATACATATACACGACGAAGTATAAGATGCCCGCGGCGAACACGTATAAAGACCGAGCAAACTTTATTGTCTTCATTCAGGAATTCGTATGCAGCCTCCTGATTTACGCCTGGAGTAATCGCGACGCTTTAGAGCAACCATAGAGTAAATAGACTCCGCACATCGCGCATCCCTCATATAGAGCACAGAGAGCGAGGAAACGTTGGCGGCTTTAAGCATCGCATATACGCGGGCAAGTACTTACATATATAGAGAGAAACCGGCGTCGTGCTCGGTAAGCTATGACGAAGGTTAGATTATCTCGAGGCGCGGATCTCACTCTCTGCACGTCGCGGTTATCTCGTCGGTTACGCGGCTGCTTTTTTCCGTGTCGCCGAGCACGCAGTATACGCGCACGCGCGCGCGCGCACACATTGTCATTTTACGGCGGCGGGATGCAGGAGGCGCGTGTGTTTAACAATTTACGCCTCTAATTGCAGCCGCGCTATCAATTCCTTATCACCTCTAAGCCCGGAGAGCCGAGATAGGAGAGCGTGTATCTCTACGATGAGAGTATGTGTGTGTGCAGTTATGTATGCGTGAAAGAACCGGTATTTAAGGACTCGAGGGCGAGGAAAGGGGAGGATCATTATAAAGAGAGTATGCTTAGGCATGTATAGTCTTCGATTGCTGTAGATGAAAGTGCGATTCTTGCTTCAGAGTACTTTGATATCGGTAAGGATCTTTGTTTTTATATACAATTATAGGTGAAGATATGGAATTGGAAAAAATTCGTACGAGCGATGTATATTTTGATACTTATAAGTATTATAAAAAGAATCTAATACACCCTAAGACTTGGACAGGAATATAATATATCTTCGCCGCGCGCAGCACATAATCGCAGCAGCAAGAATCCCACGAAGCGTCGTAAACTGCGCTCGTGTCGGGCGAAATCCCAGTTTTTCCGCACTAGGAAAACGGAAAACACGTCCATCAAGCTCTCGGTATTATAGTGTCCCATTCGCATCGAGCTAACGGTCAAGCTCATGAGTCGCATTGCGTCGCGATCGCCGCGAACCATCCGATCCGGGGGGCTTTTAATTACCGCGGTCGTCGTGGCGGCGGCGGTGGCGGAAAATAAGACCGCACCGGCTTTTAACGAGATCTCACGCGGTGCGTATAGTGTATATATATCGCGCGATAGGATCCGCTCGCGGAAATACCGGATGGAGTCGCCCGTTGATTTACGCTTATCGGCGCGAGTTTCTGCGTATGCGCGCGCGCGCGCGCAAGGGGACAGTCGTCGTCGCGCCGTATGTGTGTGTGTGTGTGTGTATGTGTATAGGTATACAATGGGCTGCAGCAGTCGTCGCTTAACGAGGAACTGGAGGAGTAGTATAGCCTATACTACACACTGGGTTGTTGACTTTCAAGCGGAATTTCTTCCGATTGCGATTATGGCCGCGCCGTGTGTGCCGGTTTATGCTAGGGTTTAATTGAACTTTTTTTACTATTATATATATAGTCTACTATGTAGCAGCATTTATATGCGAAGCGAACTACCTAACCGATTTTTCAAGCTACCAGACGCGCAAGAAAAAGCAGCAAAGCTACCAGACGGTGCAAAATCCCTATGGGAAAGTAGACATCAGCAGTATATAGTCGGCTTCCTAATCCCTCGCGGCTTTTCCCGCAGCTCCTCCGCCGCGCTATAAATTACGAAAAAAGAGGCACGTCGTCGGTGCGCAGTTTTGTATACTCGCGGTATCTTCTCCGGGGTACTAAAGCGCGATTAAAAAAGGCGCACAAGTTGGAGCGTAAAAAAGCAAAGTGGAAGGAAAGTATCATATACATAATAACTCGTATCTGAGCGGCGAGCGCGTAATTCGATTTATTATGATAATAACGTCGAGCGGAGGCGCGCGAGCCGACTGCAGCCGCGTTACGCGACTACCCCGTATTCCTCTCTGCTGCACACACACACCTCTCTCTCTCTCTCTCCACCTCCTCATCCTTCTTCAGCGCGCTCCTCGTCGTCCCTATAAATAAAATTGCGCACTATAAATAGAATACCTCGGCGATGCAGCTACTCCCCCCCCTCTCTCTTTCTCTCTCGCACAATTATTCCTTAATAGCTCGAGAGCCTCTCTCTCTCTATCTCTCTCTTTCTCCACGAGACTGGAACAGCGTATACTTTGCATAACATTACACCAGCGCGGCCTCCCTCGGTTACGCGCCGTCGCGAGTCTCCCTTTTTCGCGCTCGACGACTCGTCCTTCTCCGTGCTGCTGCTGCTGCTGCTACTGCACGGGGTGATTAATCAACGTCCCCCCGCAAGAGGGAGAGAGAGAGAAAGACCCTTATCAAGGGACTACTCGCGTGCAGGCGTTTATCAATGGGACTTTTAGCACTGGGCCCCGCTGCGTTGTATTAAGGACGAGTCGCGAGCATCGGTGCAGTGTACGAGAATAATAAATACCCGAGGCCTGTGTGTATGTGTGTCTCTTCTCTCTCTCGAGTCTCTCTTCTATTTTCAAGGCAAAGGGAATGTGTGCTCATGCACCGGGGAAGAAGGTGAAAGATTTACGTTTCGGCTCAGGCATGCCGCGAGCGCGACCTCGTTAGTTAAGCCGGAAAATTGAGACGTGAAAATTTCGTTGCGTAATGCGGCGGCCACTCTAGTATATGGATTTTGGAATAAGGATACACTATGTATATACTAGGTATACGCGTCTATGAAGCTGTACATAGGCGCAGAGAGGCGATGAGCTGGTTTTAGGCTTTTTTTGCGAATATAGTGGACGTGCGCTCGCGCGCTTTTACAAAGCCGGCCATAAATTAAGCGTTTAAGTACGAGTTTTACGGTCAAACTGGCCATTATCGTCCGCGCGGCTGCAACGCCGCGACGACCTTTTTCTTTCTCTTCTTTGCGAGTCGGTTAATGATAAACGCTTCGCTCGATGGCCTAAGCTCTCTCTCTCTCGCATGAGTATATGGCGACGTATTGAAAAAATACCTTCTCTGTATAGAGTTTTCAGAGGGAGAAAAACTGACGTGCATACATAAGAGGTATAGGTTTAGGATCGTGGTCGTTATGGGACTAGGATTAGGGGTACGTAATTGTGCTCAACGAGGAATCTGCATGATGGAAATTTGGAAAAATGCGAGGTTGTAAATTTTGGTGGACACGAATGAAAAATTCGCTGGAATTTTGTAATTAAAGACTGATGCATCGTTTGGACATCGTTTATAACAATAGTTTTTAACCCGATTACAAGCTGTCATACAAGTGAATTGGCGCTGTAAGTATTATAAAACATGTTATAATAAAAAAGCACGCGATGAGTCACGGACAATATTTACAGTAGCACATGCGTACCATTAGCAATTTCTTTTATCGGCTACTGTGTCGCAATAATTCTTGATATAGCTCCGCGCAATAAACCATCATATCTAACGACATAAACGGTATGTTCTGCAATAGAATTTGAAATCTTCTCGACGAGCCATAAAAATAAAAAGAAAAATCATTTTCGACTAAATCATTGCGCGGCTTGTACCATGTGTCACGAGGAAACAATTTCTCCCTTTAAACACCGCGTAATCGTCCTCCTAACGATAACAAACACCGGCATCACGTGTACAAAATCGATCGAACCTGCAGCGCGACATAAATCTCTCTCGTGCATTGCGTCAAAGACGCGCGCGCCAACTTACGCAACGGGCAAAAAACGCACAGCTAGATCACGGATGCTACTTATTCTTCGCCATAGACACACTATGCAGTGAGATAGATTGAGAGAAAGATTGCTTTGCTATCGCGGCGTCTAATCATTTGCCGCTCGTATAATTATAAATTACGGTGCTAGTGTAGAGACATCGTTTTTGCGAGCGTTTATCGTTCTTTTTTTTGGCGACCGACGATGTATCATCTCGAGTATTTATTGCAACCTTATATTACAGGTGAGCGTATAATGAAGTGCGTGTGATGCAGCTGCTGTATGTGGATCATACAGATTTGAATGTAACTTCTTTAAATCCAGAAGATTGAAATGATTTATTGGTAATTATTTCGCTATATGAAATTCGCCGATATTTCGCATCAATCCAAAGAAAAACTCAGATGACGTAACGACCTTGCTAAACCTTTCTCACTCTCATTCCCCGGGGTCTCCAAAAACAAAACAACGGCCCCCGACAATCGCGCGCCAAATGAATCGCAGCGCTCAAGAAAATCCAGAAATAAAAGGCGCGAGCCAGCCTAATACCCAATTAACAGCGGACGCTCGCGGCCGACCTCATACAATCCCCCGTGTACAGAGCAAGAGTAAGCGAGAGACTCGTTAAACGCTCGAAGGCCCGCGCAGACTGTGTGTATATATATATACGCGTCTGTTTCTACTTAAGCGGCCGCTCTCGCTCTCGAGGAGATCCTCTTCGCGCGCGCGCGACTTAATAAGTGAGAGTGAAAATATACCGCGAGCGCAGCAACGTGCAGTATATATACCTATACATATATAGCTGCATGAGGTATATAACACGAGATAAAGCGCGCGCGGCGCGAAAGTGACATTAAAGGCCCGCGCGTGCTCTATGTATACGTGTAATGTACGTGTGTGCGTGTCTAAGATCCTATTCTCCTCGACGACGAGCGTATAGTCGTTAAAGAGCCGCGTGAGATGGAAAAGCGCGTCTGCAGCCCGGTAGCATATTGTATACTTTGGGCAGGCTCTTTGTGCGCGATGTGCCCGGGTCTTTCAATTTCGTAATGTCTCGCCGCGCTGATGCTGCTTCATTAATTTTGATTACGATGCATGCGCGCGGCTATAGTGTGTTTTGATACAGGACAATACCGGAAGTGACTTCAATGCGTCGATATGAAAGGAGAGCCTTTAGCCTGTGAGCCTATTATTGAACTATATATATTAACGTTGCAGACATCGTGCAGTCGACTACTTTGGATGTAATTATATAGACTTGATGATGCGTATACGAATTTGTGCGAAGGCGAAACTCGATTTTACGAAACGTATAATAAAAGAGCGATTAATATTAAAGAATCAAAACCGAAGCACCATATTTAACTCTCCGTGTCAAAATTAGTCAAAGCAGCAGTCTCGGAATGATGGATGACAGCAGCCGCGCAGCAGACTAATATATAAAGGACAAATCCATAAACACACGGCTAGCTCTCCGGGTCTTAATTGCCTCGGTCGGAAGATTTATCGACGAGAACACGTCCTCCCAATTCGCCCCTAATCTCCCCCGTATTATATAGGAGCAAAACAAGAGCACACGCCGCCGCCACCGACAAAAGCCGGCTTTGTGCAGCGCAGCAGAGAGGAAGTTGATGCAGCTCGGACGTGCGTTGCTGCTTTGCATTTTACAGGAGGCGCGAGAGATTTGGTCGCTAGATTATTTAGTCGTCTCTGGCCGCTTCGTATATAGAATACACGTGTGGGAATTAAGGAGGAATCAGAGACCTTGGCTTTTCCTGCGGATGTACTTAATGTTCGTTTAATCGACGTAGTGGAATTTCGCTGTCTCTGTACGGAATAACTGAAACGATATGAAAGCTTTCTTTTTGTGGTCAATTAAGCGAGTGATTATTACGAAGACCTCGTTCATTTCAGTTCATTAAAACGGCGTATAATACAAGGTAGCGATGAATAAAAAGCATATTTTCTCATTTCTAGCATATATATAGTATAGCGGGATCGTTAACATTCAATTAAGACAGCAAAATATCGTCGATTAACCAACCGGTAGCCGTTCGCTCGGACAAGTCTCGAATACAAATAATATACAGAAGCGTCGAGAATCACCCCGGCGTATAGAGTCCGGGGTCAGGCATCGAAGGTCAACGGCTACCAGCTGCCATCGCCAAACTGGAAAATTTACGCGAAAGCGCCCTGCGGAGACTCCTCTCTCTCTCTCTCTTGTATCGAAGAATAAGAAAACGAGCGGCTCGTAGAATGGAGAAGTTAATGCTGGCTCGTATATATACACATATCGGCAATACGCTCACGGAATTCCAAGGAGAAAAGAATACTGAAGACGGCTATTGGCCGACTCCGCGTGTATATTAAGTCCGAGAGTTTAGCTTAATAGTCCCGCGAGAGCCGGTCATTTGCATACGCGCCTCCTATATACAGGCTCTTATTCACCCTGGTCCTTATATCTCTCTTTTGCTGTTCCTCATGCATGCGCGGTCGGTTTTCCATATAACCGCGAGAAACTTTGTCCTCTGGTAATCGGATACAGGCGATATACTCGTAATAAAGTCGCGCGGCCGCTTATTTTTGCGCCGAAAACGTGAAATTTTATGACTGTATTAAGGCTTTTAATATACCCGCGTTATGCGGCGTGCCGTATATAAGAGTTTCTTTATATATCTCCTTCGAGCGCTGCGAAGCTAAGGCGCATCGTTAATTTAATGACTTTATTAGCGATAAATCGAGAAAATACCGCCGATCGCCGCTGCTAAGGTTTAATCATGCACGGGAAATTAATTCAAAAATTAGTTTCAAGGTATATTCGCTAATATAATTATGACCCTCGCGGGAAGATAGAATATTCAATCGGCCTCGGGCATAAGAGGGTTTTTCCCTTTTTCCTTGTATAGGTATTACATACAAAGTTTCATCCGTACATACGTGCAGGATACATAAACGTAAGCGGATGCGTAAATTAAACAGCGTCGGTGAAGCCACCCCGTCGTGTGGTGAATGTACAAAGTAGTCCCTGTAATTTTGACAAGCTGCGACAACGCGCGTGCGCCCGGTTGTAAAAATCGAGTCTTTACTGATTCTGCGCATCTCCACATCCTCATACAATTACCAACACGAATGTAGCTATGTCTCTTTTTCTATAACTACTATACTGAGGATATATAGCTGCGCAGCTGTAGTTTTTCAGCAGCTAATTATTTGCTATAGGCTCTCTGTGGTGAGAATGTAATTGCACGTATATAGCTATGAGGTGTAACTTGCAATTATGCTGGTTATTGCCATCGATGTTTTTTACATGCGTAATCTCTTGTCGATATAGCGAGTTTGGTAGTAGAGGTAGTTATTTTAAATAATATTCAGTGTTGAACTCTGTGTATATGGATTATTGGGTCATAACGGTGTCGGTGACAGGCGCCTTTGGCCAATCTCAAAGTCTCGCGAGAAACGACGCCTCGTAAAAGAGCAATCTCGAGATCTCGGGATCTCTCATAGTCGCGATCCTTGCGCTTGCATAACACCATAAGGATGTAAGTATATTCAGTTGGCCTCTAGTACACAGCCTATTTAAAAACTCCTTTACTGTAAGTTCAATTGTGAGCGCCAATGACACGATCTCTCGGCAACGATCTTTACGACTCTTTGGTTACCGAAGCCTTATTTGGCGGTTCTTAAAAATCTTCCGACTGCATAATTCGTAACACGAAGAAAAAAATCTCATCGTCATTACAGTCCAAACATCAGCATCTTTCGTATATAGCGATTCAACACACGAGAAAGACAGAGAGAGCTGCAGTCGAGATAGAGACTTCCGCGCGCGCGCTCACGATCCGAATCGAGTTCTCTTCGCGCGAGCGATTGACCGAGCGTTCACCGATCGATCGATCGATCGATCAATCAACGTACAGCAGCGCCTCGTGCGCCGTTCTAATTTTCTCACTATCGACTGCCTTCCAAGATTTTACATTGACTAGGAAGAAAGAGGGAGAGAGAGAGAGAGCGAGAATCGACTAGAGCCACTTCACTTTCAGCCTCACTTTCCATCCGATCGCATCTGTAACACACACAAGAAACGCTCAATCGGATTCTCTCTCCATCTCTCTACTGCTGATGCTGCTGCTCTGCTGCAACACCTCCTACTTTTTTAGCCTACTCCGGCTTTCTTGCGCGCGTCCTACTGCTTTTTTTCATTATACAGATGACTACTATTTCCTGGCTCTCGTTTTTACGAGAATCAATTCGCTCTGAGATTGTGTAATTTATTACGAGCCCGCAACGGAAAAAGAAGGTACAGACGAGATTATTTTGGATTTGGCGCGAGCCCAATCCTGTGATTGAATGGCTTTTCTCTGACGCGTCATTTCCTCTGCGAGCTTTTTCTACTGCTGATGTTGATTAATTAATTCTCATGAGCTGATTGTGTCATTTGTTCTCTCTCGCTCTCTCTCTCTCTCTCTCTCTCTCTCTCTCTCTGTTTACTGTGTATATGCGCGAGTGAGTGCGTTGTTTATCGACTAAAAATACATGCCTTCGTATATATAAAGTAGTTATAAAAATCGAAGATAAAATTTCTCTATAAACATTACGCAAAGGCGCGTGTTCGAAATAAAATAATCATAAATATACAACCGAGAAAGAATAGAGCGTGCAGAGAGCGAAGCGTCATAAAATTAAAGCCCATGCAAATAAATACAAACTCTATATAATCGCGTGCGCGCGTTTCAGAGAGCACAAAAGCTCAATCGTATCGTTAATCAACAATCCTTATCCCCCCGAAGCCGTTTATTAAGGAAAATGAAAATATTTTCTTCGTTATATCACGCTCGTAAGCCATTGCAGGCATTAAACTTGACGCGTGACCCAATTTCACGCAATAGTAGAGTAGTATAGTAGGTGCTCGCTAGCGCATTTTTCAATTACTGAAAACCGCGCGCAGGGCACGCGCTCGATATATTAGTAGAGTATATACAGGTATGTGTGTGTGTATCCGAGGGCGTTTTTCTCTCATTGTGATCTCGCGTTGGCCAACAATAACAGAACGCTCGTCATATAATAAAATGCCCGGCGTTATCGAAGCAGTTGCTGTCCCCGTTTGCGCAAGACACCTATACAGCACTGATTTATTCGAGCAATACTGCCGCCGCACACATGACGCACCGCGCCGCCGCCGCCGCCGTGCAACAATGCGAGTAGCCGCAGCAGCAGCAGCAGCCGATCATTACTGAATCGCATATACTTTTCATAACTATCCTACTCCCACATATTACGCAGATATAGATATAGATAATAGCAAAGCTTTAGAAAGCCACGCGCTCGACTTTCGAATATTCTTATATGTATATACCTACATAGGATAGCCACAAAAGCGCATTACTCGCGCAAGGCGCTTCCCGGCGATGGAATCGATAAATCAAGGCTGCTGTAGGCAGCAGTAGGGATATATAAGACACGTAGTAACGATTATTACAAAAGAAACTTTCTCGCTAATCCCGCAGTCACGGGTGTGTATTAGGTGTATATATATGTATACATATATATACACAATGCCGTGTGATGCACTACTTCCTCGTCGTCGTCGTCTGCACACCGCGTCACGATCTCGCGGCGAAACGAATTAGCGGCTGATTAACCTTTTATCTGCGCGCCTGATGCTGGTGTGCGCGATGAGTACGTGCCGGGGAGTGGCTTGTATTATGAATCGAGGGACTATACACTCGCGAGCGCGCGCGCGCGTTAATATTATTATCTAACAGGAGGAAATCTCGCGGGCGTCTATAACCTACTAAACCACAGCGAGAAAGAAAGAAAGAAGCAGACAATGAGGACAATGAATCTCTCGGAGAGCTTATGTGTATGTAACTTATGCGGTAGCGTGTGTGTGTGTGTGTCTCTCGCTGTGCAGAGAAAGCGGCGTACAGCGAAGAATTGCTTCTAATGCCGCGTCTAATATCTGCCGGGTTGCTCTTTACGAGCTCATTAATAATTATCAGACGTGTGCGCGCGAGCTTATGTAATTCGAGAGATACACACACGTCGGGCGTCGCGCGCGAACCGATTACGCGCGTGGGTGAGAGATTTCGCGCGCTATGTTTATAGTGCATTGATTGTTGTTCTCCTCAATGTGCACGCGATTCTCGAGTATAGACGTTAATTGTTTCCATTACACCCAGAAAATATATACATATACGTGGAGAAGGAGTTGGCGTATAATCCCTCGATCTTGGATTAATCGGTCAATTATATAGACGCCTTCGTGTATCTTATATACTGTTCGAAACTACTTCCTAATTCTCCCTCGCGAGTTATAAACAATATAACGACATACCGAGAGATAGCTTGCCGAATAAAATACATTCCCATACGTATGTATACTCTATATAGTATACAACGGAGGCTTTGATCGAGTCATAAAGCTCGCGTCCATAAAAGCACTTTCTAAGCTCTCGAGAGAAGCCGCGCGAAAAATTCCGCATGCCTCCTAACACGCTCGGCCGGGCGTTTCAGTGCTCATAAAGCGATCCCCCCCCAATAAAACAGCAGCTTATACATATACCCACGCTCTCGGATCTCTCTCTCCCCCAAGTTCATCGGTGCGAGCGAGCTATATACTACATAGAAGTGAGAGAGAAAAAAGGGGTCTACACACTGCGCGCACCTACGCACTGGAACGCGCGCTTGCGATGATAGAAGAAGCAACAGCAGCGAGAGTAAAAAAGGGGGAGCATCAGTTGCAATCAAGGTCAGTGGAGCATCGGCGCAATTAACGAGCGCGATAAGCCGGTGCACCGAGTTACGCACGGATATATAGGTACATACTCTCCGACGACGACGATGATGATGATGATGGTGATTTTCAATGAGCCTCAATGGCTAATTTCCCGCGCTGTTACACGGTAGCCGCTGATGCATTATTGCGCGCGTGCGCGCAAGGGAGAGAGCGCCTAAGTGGCCGCGCGAAACATCGGGCATCATTTATCTTCGGCTGCGCGTATAGGTATGCGAGCGCAGATTTATGTTTACTCCGCTGGAGATGATGATGATCGCGTTGCCGATGAATGTGGCCGCGAGAGGAGGTGTGAGTTACGATATCCTTTTCGACGGATGGACAGGAATATAGGTACTCGCGAGAGTTGGCGGCGGCGGGTCATTTATGCGCTTGTGTATGAACCGCGAGAGATGAGAGATGATGAGAATCGAATGGATATACAGTGTCCGTACTCGTCTCTCGAGAGCCGGATTATTATTATGAGCTGGGAGACGACACCGTCTTTTTATCGAAAATTGAATGTATATTTTTTTCGTGAACGATGCAGCGAGTAGTACGTTACTGTATATTATGCAGGCAAATGAAGAGATCATCGGGAAAAAATGCAAAAATATGCAAACACGCGGCTAATTACGCAAGTCCGAAGCGATTAGCTCTTCTCTCTCCTAGACTCATGTTTCTATTTATAAATTCTCGAGCAGCGGCTTTATACAACATACACACCTCTATATGTATATACATCGGTGAAGCTCGTAAGAAACCCAGGGCGAAGAATCAACGTCCTGCTCCGCTAATTAGTTTCGCGCATTCGCGGACATTTGAATAGGAAAAGTATCGATATCTCTCTAGGATCTACCGCAGCACTGCTCTCTCTGTGTGTGTGTGTATATAGCACACACACGGCTCTCTTCTCGGCGAGAGAGTAGGTATAGTGCAAAACGAACACGCGTAAAACGTGCAGTGCCAGGTAACGAGTGCTTCCGCCTCCCGGCTGCGCACACGCTGTTGTTTAGCGCGCTCTCGACGATCGAGGATTCCTTTCAAGGTTGAGGTGCTTTGAATTTAAACTTGAATTTTCCGTTTCACGGCCGCCTGCGCGCGTCTATTATCTTGGCTCTTCAGCTACATGTATATACACACGAAGTGCGTTTAGACACCTGAGTGCGATCTATTTACTTTTTCAAGATGACGCTTTTACGCGTTTGCAATACGACAATTTATCCTTGTTACAATAAATTTTCTTTCAGCGCTCTCGAGAAAAGTTGGAACATTTTGAATGAAAGCCGAGCCCCAAGAGTAAAGTATATACAATTGTCAAACAAGTGAAAACAAACGAGCAGTTCAATCAAGACTAACGATCCCAATAAAACGTTGCGAACCAACACCTCGGAGCCGAGATTGCGCAACTCGAGTGTCTTGTATATGTATAAACGACAAGCTCGTACACAACAATAGAGACTCTCGCGCGCGCGTTCTCCAGAGAGAAAGAAAGAGAACACCGCACGAATGGCAAGCCGCGCAGCCAAAAAGCGCACGAGAGCCAGTCGTCCGCGACGGCGACGACTCCCACGAGGCTAAGGACCCCGGTTCTCAACGATTCGACTCGAGAGACTATATATATATATATGCATGCAATTGTCGGTGCGCCGATGTGGAATGAGAATGCGAAAGGACGCGTATAACGGCGCGCGGTTTTTCGATCGCTGTCTCTTCGTTTGGCCGCCCGATCGATGCCGGATGTGACGCTCCTTGGACCTGGTGGGAGAGAATATTCGACTGGGAATAACTGGTGTGCGGTTATGATTCTTGATGGGAAGGTTATCGTCGATTTAAAACCGGATGAGCCAGAAATGACTGTGATATTGAGACTTACACGCAGAGAGGTCATGATATACACGTTGGATTGATCTTATTTATACCAAAGTCTTTCACTCACCTGAAACATATAAAGAAAAAAATTATGATTTAAAAGTATATGAAAAGTTTTTAAAAAACATGGTATATTTATTCAAGAAAGTAAAACCTTACTCCCAAATTTTTATACAATTATATTATATAAGATCGCTCGTGACGCGCTTAGAATTAAGTCTGCCTAACACCTCGACGATCGCGCTGCGACTCGTCGCATAATCAGCGGCTTATAAATGTCTAACGAATAATTCGCTCGCGATTTAGCAAACTCGCGCTCATGCATATATACATATAAGCAGCGACGCGGTATTCGCTCGTTTGTACACCCCCTCACTCGCTCTCAATTAATCTCCCTGCGAATCATATATAAGTCAAGTTTTGAGCCTCTATATAGGTGCAGCACTGATGCTAAGACGTATATTTATATATGCGCGCACGTGTTGCGCCGCGCTGATCGCACCTCATCGCGAGGAACGAGCATCTTATAATTAGGCCTCGCGGAAAATGCTAATCGGCTAATTTATCGGGATGGAGCCGTGAGGACGAGAAAAGGACAGCTATATATTATATATACTGCCGGCCTGCAGTGCACGATCAGGGCTTATTTAATTAGTCACTGATGCCGGTGTGCATATGCAGTAGTAGCGCGCACGAGGTGTGCAGGCGGAAAATAAAGGCTGCGCGCATAAGATATTCGGTGCTAAGAACATTGTTAAGCTTGGAATATTTATGCATTATTATTTTGGATGCGCGGTGCGGGTTGTAATTTCTGCGGGAAATTAGATGTGCGATAACAAAATGATGCTGAGCGCGCAGTAGAAAAAGTCGCGATTGGTCAGACGACCCGGGCGCGGTTTAAATATCTACAGTCTACAACCGCATCTTTTTTTCTATGAATTATAACAAAAAATAGAATAACAATTTTCAACATATTATACACTCGTGCAATAACCAAAGCTTCTCGCTCACTCGAATAAATCGTGCTCCACAGTCCGACCTTGCGATCGCACTATAAAACTGCAAGCAGCGGAAGTGGCAATTAGCTGATTTTTCATTCGTATAGGATAGAGGAGGCCCCCTACGGCCTCGCTTCTAAGTCCCTAACCGCGTATAAGCGCAGAGCGCCATCGGCGTGACGATCGCTGTATATACACCCCTCCTCCTTATTCGAAGGAAGCGGTGGCTTCTTTTAGCACTGAAAAATTTGCACGATAGTGCTTTCTATATATATGCATACATACACTCTTGCGCTGCGGGGGCGGCTCTCTGCAGGTCTATATACACGATGCCGGTTCGCAGATATCTTAAATGGGAATTAAATGTAACCACTGTCTGGACGATCCGGTTGTTAACTCGCGGCTCGTACATATATATAGTCCGCCCATGGAAATTTCTGCGGCGCAATTTGTAATTCGCCGGGGTTGTTACACCGCTCGCGCGCGTTACGCATGGGAAGAGAAGTGCTTCGATCGTTTTTTTTTTACTCGTGGAATAGCTCTGATGACGACGTGCGGTCTTTTAAATAGATGCAGGCAACGTAGAATAGTGATCTTACGTTAAAATTGAGAAAAACTCTCTTTTACGTCATAGGCTCTGAAATATCAATCCACCTCTTATCTTTCCACGTATATATACGCGCGCGGCTGCATTTGCATTCACAGCAGCGTGTACATCTTCCGCAGTGAATCAGTAGTCCTCATCGACGTCGTTTTCCTGCATCTCGGCAACGACGAAATAAAAAGGGAGAAAAAACGAAGCGCTGCACTTCGCGATAAAGCAATAGAAGGCTCATTAGCCGTCGCTCAAACGAGAAATAATTAGTCAGCCTCCTTCTCGTCGATGTGTCGCGGGGTGTCGGCGTTAACTGCCGAGCACTATAGTCGTTCTCGTAAGTGCGTGCGTTTTCTCTCTCACGACGATTAGGGCAGCCCCTCTCGTTTATATTTACAAATGACAGGCCGTCCTGCGCGTGACACTTCTGTGGGCGAGGCGCAACTGAGGCGAGATGTGCTCTGAATATGGATGCGCCCAGCAGTCGACGAGAGCTTCTTTAATGGGACAATTAATTAAGCCATTGCAGCGGCGAATAGACTGCTGAGAGCTAGGAGGAGGAAGAGGAGGGAATATGGGATTAGAGAAGGTGGTGGTGTTTTGTAGGTAATTTAGATGGCTCGACTGCGCGGTGATCCAGAAGAAAGATGTGTAAAAGTGCCGGATATGTAGGTATTACGAGAGTTACAGAAGACACCATAGTTTAATTATTCTAATTAGCGACTACGAAGTCTTGAATGAGTCTTATTAAAAAACGTTCAAAATACTTTTGATCGAGAAAAATCTCACAGGCATTGGGTTTCATTTCAAGAGTCTCTATCTCACACACTGCTGATGGGACTATATCTAAGCGCGCAACAACGACATAAATCGCAGCGTTCAGCGACGGATTACCTTAATCACCGCCAACAAATCTCAGTCACTCGCGTCCCACCTCGTCATGCAATTAGACACATTTTCCTCCGAGACATCTCAATTCATTCCCCCCCTCGTCTTTTTTTCACTGCGCAACCCGACATCAGTATAGTCTCTCATTAAAGTTCTGGCATAACTAGAGCTACCTGCACATTTCTTTTCAGCCATATCTTTCGACTTCCGAGCTCCGAGCGTGTACTAGCAGCGTCAAATCACGGGTATTCGCGCGAAAAAGTCGGAAGAGAGCGTATACAGTCGTCTCGTTGTAATAACTCAATCGATCGGGCCTCAATCATGTGTACGCATTGATAAAACAGCGATGAGGAGGAAAAATAATTGATGATCTACCGGCGCTCGACAACCACGAGAGGATGAAGACGAGCATAAGGAGGAGGAGGAGGAGGAGAGGTCACTGACCGCGAGGAAGCGCGCACGGGTGGTCGAAAATTCCCCGGTGAGACTTCCGCGCGCTGTTTCTCCTTCTTATACTCCCCCTGTGATTTCTTTCTCCGTATAATACATAGCTCTCCGCAAAGCTGACTTGTCTAAGATTCTCGATGAAAATTTGCTTTCGACAATTCATGTGCATCGGTTAATTTTATTAAAAAACAGAAAAAAACAAACACTGCTCCCGTGATTAAAGCAACAAGCTCATAGTTGAGAAAGTCTGCGGCAGCCTCGTGACTCCTGCAGTCGAGCCATACAGCACACCACACACACACACACACACCGATGAAGGGTCGTACACAAACATACTCTAGCGACCAGAACTCGCGGAGTACAGAGAGCAAAGGGAGTCTCGGCGCGCAGTGTGCTATTTAACGGGACACTTTGGGAGGGGAATTATAGATTCAGCAGTTACTGTGCACACCAGTAGCTGCAGAACACACGGCGATTCCTTTCCCGCGCGAGAGAGCAGTATACATATATACCCATACGACAAAGCAGCGCCGCGAAGAGAGTAAAGTACATATACACTGCACAGAGAGAGGCTCGATAAGAGAATTCGCGTAACAATGCACCGGCCCGAGAGAAGCTCGAAGAAGAAGGGACTGCGAGTAGTAGCGCGCGCGCGTTTCCTGTCGGCGCGACCGATCGCGCATACTAAAAGCAAAGTATCGCCGGTCTTGTGCTACCGTTAGACACACCACACGAGAGAGAGGGCTCTTTGAATCCCGATATCTCTCTCTATCTGTATTATACTGCTAAAGGTATATAATACTACCCGCGCACTTGGCCGCCCTTTCTCAAAATCTGTGCGCACGGTAGCTCTCTCTCTCGCGTATAAGAGCGCGAGATTTATCGGATCCTTTCAGATATGTAACGGGCCGCGACTCTATAAATCCGCGGCGGCGCGAGCTCTATTATATATATAACACACGTACACTCTCTTGGGCAACAATGGGAGATAGCCGGCAGAGGAGTACGTAAACTCTCTCTCTCTCTCTCTCTCTGCTGCGGCGGCGGAGGTCTATCTCTCCGGGGGCGCGTATATATGAATGTTTCATGCTTTCGGCTGCTGCTGCTGCACCTGTGTGCCCGCCGCGAAACTTATATATATCGGCTATATGCTCTCGCACTTTGTGCATTGAGCAGCACGCGTAAGGAGATATCTGATTGCTCGAGCGGATTTTGATTTACGGACTCTGCATATAAAGCTCTCCGACGGCCCGTTATGTATTAAAGTTTTTCTCGATATCGGCGCGAGGAATACGGGCGGTTCTCGAAAAATCTACAACTGCGTCTTGTTTTTCCTGATGCTGCTGATGCATGTATATTATTATGTATCGGTTAAATAGGAAATGGAGAGAGCTGCTTCGGTAATATCGGTGGTGAAAACGTTGTCGTTAGCGATGTGAAACAACGCCATATGTATATAAATTGGTTCCGAGAGAGCGATCATTATATTATCAAACGCGCTCGTTTTCGCTCTTAAATCACAATCAGTCGGCTATGAAATGCCGAGATCGCGGCTAATGAGCCGTTCATCGATATAAACTCTCCATTCGAAAGCTATACACACATGTAGCGTGTCAAACTCGACACCTCGAAAATCACCGTGCGCGTGTGATACAAGCGATATTATCGATGAAGATAATAATGCCAAGTTACAGTCACTGCAGCCACCTTAAATCCTCATGCATGCCCATATAGCTTGATCCCACGTTCATAAAGATAACGTTTTCCGCGTATTCCAGAGAATCCTTTCCGACGATTCGAAGCTTTTCCCTCGAGTGTATAGTTGTATCCCCCCAGTATAATACCCGCAAAATCTACAATATGAATCGTTCGATTGGCCGAGAGGAAGTATATACAAGGAAGTTTATGCGGATGGAGCTCGCGCGATAACGAGTATTCCTTGTTTCCGCTGTATGTATCCCTCATCATTTTAGCTAAACCCATCTCGGAAAGACACTGCCTTTATAAATCAAACATCTACTTATCTTGTATATAACGCTTATACATCGATCTTTCAACAAAAATTTATATATACAAACTACACGATTTTTTTACCGCATATAGGGACATATAGGGATAAAAAATCGCTAACCCAAGACGAGTAGTCGTGCGCGCATCCTATACTCAAACGCAGGCAGCATAGCTCATTGCGTAACGTGCAATTCATATAAAATAGCCGGCGCGCGCGTAATGTTATATATCGCAGCGGCGGAGAGGCCAGAGCTCGTAAATACATAGGGAGCTCTATCTCTGCGGTTTTCTGGCTGCGGCTGTCCGTCGCCTAGACCCGATGTTTGCCGTTGCGGGCGAGGTCGAGGGAATAGTTGCTAGTTGTGTGTGGATAAGCAGTAGCTCAAGGCCTTCGAAACGATTGTGTTGTGCTATGTATATACTCCGATTCGTGTTTCGTTGATTGACGGGGGGGAATCCCCATCTCTGCAGTGTGTGTATTATACAGCACAGCTGTTATTTCCTGGAGCTGATGATTTGTAAGATGTACTTTTTTTTTACTTTTTGTGTAGCATTGCTTTCCGTGTATTGAATTTGCGCGATAGTCGAGAGACAATCGACTCGCGAGCGTGTATATAATATACGAGCTGTCAAGTTCAATAAGTAACGAGTATGAACGAGATGATTACAGTTTATGTAATAGAAAAGGTCAATATGTGAATAAAGAGAGAGAGACAGCGAGAAGATCGTATAGTATTAGCCGAAAGTCAATAAGCACATAGTGTGTATTTTAAATCGAAATATCTCTATACGGAATATCCAACCAACCCGCAATTATCCTTCAGCATTTGCTGACGTTCAATCGAATCGCCCGGAAAATCGCGTATATTATACACAATACATGCAAAGAAACGCCGAAATAAAATTCCCATCTCGAAAATCCATCGCGACTTATATAATTAATATCCATCCTCACAATGGCTCTCCCGCGATTCATTCTGCAAAAGCCTCTCGATGACACGCGCTCGCATTCAATTCAATCCTCCTCATATAATTAAGGATCGCGCGCCGCGCTACATCTGAATGCCCGCTCTCCGCGCACACTATACACAATAAAAGAAAGAAAATACACACAGACAGAGTCGGCTAATCGGCCGTCGGATCGATAATTCAACGCGTCGCGCGCCGCTGAAAACGAATATAATCGAGCGTGTGTACACACAGTCGCCTTTCTCCGTCTATACATCGCCTCTCTTCGTCGCATTGTGTAGTGTGTCTGTATATATATACCTATGTGTGTTAGAAGCGAAGCGCGCGCGAGCGATGGAAAGTTCGTATAGATGCAAATCACGATCTTATATACCGCTGCGCGACGACGAGGAAAAAGCGAGGAACCATAAAACACTCTCTCGCGTATATGCATGTGCTGCTGATGCAGATCCTTCGATCCGAAAGCGATAGATACTCATCATGATGGTGGTTGTGCTGCTGCAACCAAGAGAGAGGGGCCACCTGTCTTCGGCTTATGTACATATATATCTGGGTGACGCTGATGCTGTTGCGGTGTGTGTTTGGATAATATTGCCGCGAGTAGCCGGGAAATAGCTGAGAATTAGGTAATCGCGGGGATGCGAGCCTCGGGGCTTTCGGTTTGGCGTGCCATGAGAGAAGGATTTTCTATAGCGTCTGGCGTATCGAGGCTTTTACTACTTACGATGCAGCGGGGGTTATCGCGGAAGAGGAAAGTACGAAACGAGTGTTGTATTTAGATACCGTTTGGAAAATGGAAAAGGTATTTTCATGCTCTATCTGGCGTAGAAAGTATATTTAAACACTGCGTTTAACTGACTGTAAAGTCTAGGTACGCGTAACATTCAATCCTTATCAATTCATTCCCCAGTGGAAACGTTTTCGCTCAAATGATCGATTACCAAGTATATCTTGTAGGGAGAATATAAGAAAGGAAAAGTCCAGAAAAATTGCGTCATCCCAGGTATACGAGTATTTAAATGACGACACAACTTTGTATCCCATATGCACGATATACTATTTCTCCACTTGAAATTCAGCTTTGATATCCGCTGTGTAATTACACGCGTCAGCTCAAGCAAAACGGCCTCCCTGAAAATTAACGGTCTCAATTACATAAAAACCGAAATCCCAACTCATCGGTCCGCTCGCGTCATCCATTACATCCACAGCGTCGTCTCTCCCAGACAAAAATCAAAGAAAAAGCCACCACAGCAACATAACACACACACACACACAGACTGCATCAGCCGAGAGACCTGCAGCAGCGGTCGCGTTCGGATGACTTTCGAAATATCCCATGCAACGATCTCTCTCTCTATCCCTCTCGGCTTGCAAAATATTCATGCGACGACGAAGAGGAGGCTGTGCACATGAGCTACGACGTTATACTTATCGCGTCACTCGGAGCATTTAAATGCCATGGCGAAGAAGACGACGACGACGACGAGTTTAGACGGTCGTGTCTTCGGCGCTTGCTTCATTACTTCGATTTTGTGATCGGTCTTCGCGATGGGAAATCACTTCGGCAGCTGCGGCTGCACGTGTTGCTGCCGCCGGTGCAGCTGAAGTTTATATACGCTTCGGTGAAAGGGAAGATCGAGAGGATTAGATAACGAGTTTTTTGATTTTTCTCAAAGAGCTTCGACGTGTGATCTCGAACTCATACAGGACGAGTAGTCAGTATAGTTTTTGTCTCTTTAAGAACTGGTCCCTGCGAGTCTATTGCAAAAATACAAACACCTCTTCCATATCTCAGCCCGATATCTTCTTCGATCTCCATCAGCTTCTCTAATTACCAAATATATACCTGCAAAATTCATATATATATATACGTCGCTTAAGAGCTATAAGCTTACGTGCACCCACGCGCGCAACAGCTCATTGTTGCATTCTGCACGCGCACAGCTATATATACATATAATACACAAAAATAAGATCCCCGCGTCTTTTCCTTTCTTCTCTCAAACTCACTTTCGAATAACGTAGTCTCCTAGAGAGACTCGCTTCGTCGTACATTTAACGTTACATCACGATTTCGTTCGACGCCTGCAGGAGTAGGCTGCACACACACATATACACACACGCGCACGGGGACCTCGCGCAGCAGCAGCAGCATCGGCGAGCTTTTTTTTGCCAAACAAAGACAGTCACGTATAGTCGCCCGGCGAAAAAGAAAACCACTGCAGCAGTCTTCTTATATATATACATACAGTATGTATGCATCGGCTGATGCAAAGAGAGAGAGAGAGAGAGAGAGAGGGACTATGGCTGTATAGCGAGGAGATCGTCAGGGGTCACGCGAGGAATGAAGCTTCGCGAGCCACCGAACGTGTGTAGATGTACACGTATATGCCGCGACAGACGTGTGGGGGTTATACACACTTGAAAGTATATATAAGAATAGCATTGTCTTTTTGCATAATATAAACCGCATGCAACACACAACTCCAGCGGTGTGAGCATTGAATTTCGGTTAATTAATGCTGATTGGCGATTTTCGCGTTGGATGAGTTATGGGACTTGTCGGATAATTATTTTGTCGATGGACGCGCTGCATCGCTCGATTGAATCGCGCTCTATACGCGTATGGTACACGTACCTATATAAATACGCGGATGATTTATTCGCGTAGCTTTTCAGATAAGTTGGGATGAGGCTATAATACGCGGCTCTCGCGCGGCGTGCATAATTATCGCGGCGGCGGCGGCCTATACCAATATATCAACGCGCTTTCTTATTTGTCTTCTTCGCCGGGGTTTTGTTCGACTCGCTCTCGAGAGCTATATCTTGTGATGCGTAAAATACAGTCGCGTCTCATAAATCACGGAAAAACAATCGAGCGCGCTTTGAAAAGCTTCTATACTTTTCTTGGCTAATAAGCGCGATATTTCCGCGTAAATATCGAATGAAGGGAGAAAAAGATAGAGGAGAAGGCAATCAGCCAAGAATCAATCCCACATATCTCTCTCTCTCTCTCCTCCTTCTTCTCATATACTGCGCGCGTTCGCTCACGCGCGCGCGCATTTGTATGGTTATGGCTCGGCGGATGGACGTATAATGGCTCCCGGCGTACGCGCGCTTTATGCCTTCTGACTTTAACGAAATTTTCCATACAATGCACGAGGAATCCCTACAGCGGCGGCGGCGGCGGTGGCTCAGTAGACGACGACTATACGACGAAATAAGAAGACGAGGGAATAAGTGGCCAATGATAGAGCCAACGACGCGCGGCGAAAGAATGATGATGCGTCCGTTGAATTTACTCGCGGCAAGAATGATGCCTGCGTATGCGCGTATGTAAGATCTGCTCGCTCTGATGCCTATGTGTATACACACACACACATACACAAGCGGAGATGGCTACGGCTGATGCGCATGCATGCATATAGAAGAACGTGTATAGAAACCTTATGAAAATATTATAAATCATGCTGGCTATTGTACGAACGCCGCGGATATTTATCGGTTGCTTAGCGAGTTAGGAACGATTAGGGAGAATCGCACCGACTTTTTTACCCACTTGGATTTGTGTGACTGCTGGCTTTATTTATAGTTTGCCGCTAGAATTTATACACGACTTTCTGAGCTTGTATTATGTATACTAATTGAAAAGTTTTTTGCATACAAACGGCCCGATAAACGAACACTCTTTTTATAGCGATGTGAAGATAATCATATTTATTGATAATTTTACGATCAGTCTGCGGTAATATCCTGTATGTACAAAATGCTATACTTTGCGGGATCGTGCAGCAAAAAATCTGTAATACTTCCCGTACGTATTAATATATTATACAACCATATCTGTCTTCGAACCAATTCGAATCGCAATATTTCTCGTAGATATGTACGAAGCGTCGAATAAAAAAGCGTTTCACATAATACTTATTATATGCGAATCTCGTGATACTCACCAGCCGTCATCATCTTTCACCGCATTTTACCGCTCGTATATATATATTAGAAAATTTTACTGTCGCCTATATCACCAATAATAACAGCCGCGATAACCGGAGGAAATCTCCATGAAATTTCTCTCGCATTCACGCATCGCTGCGACATTCCTCTGCGAAATGGCCGAAAACGCCCCCTTTTTCCATTAAAAAAGTGAGATCCATCGGTGGGATTACTGTAATAAACAAGATAAGCTGCGCAGCGGCGATATAGATGCGACGCCGATATCCGCGTAAGAATCGTTCGTTACGCATGCACCTTCACATTCAACGAGTGATTTTCGATGCTTTCAATCTTATATTTCAATGCGCGATTCGATCACCGATACAGACTTATACCGCGCGCGTCGAGCGAGGAATAGTATTATATATGAGCGAGATGAGGTTCATAAAGTATCGGTTCTATAAATATGTATTAGGTGTATGGCTGCAGATAAGATGTCTATGGATGTATTCGATTCATATCGTTAGATTTTCAGTTACCGCAGATGTTATGTTTTTCGTAATCATCATTGCTTCAAATGTCATTGTGATCATGGATTCAAAGGTATATATTTTAACTACTTTTCAAACGACGACATCCGCCCTGAATACAGGCATCCAGAGAGACAAAGGCAGAAAAAAGGGGAGAAATAGATGGGCCGATCGCGCCACAAAGAGATCGAGAAGGGCAAGGACGCAGAAAATTGCTCGCAGTAGAGGATGAAGAGCCACGATCCACCACGTGCCTATAGATATTACACACACACATACACAGCATAAAGAAAGGGATAAAATTTAATACTGTTTCGATAGCTCGATGTCGGAGATAGGGACGACGAAATTAGCCGTTCGCCATGTACAGTTACGCATTAAGCCTAACAAGACTCACTTCCGATTAGGCCGAGAGAGAAAGAGACAAAGACGAGAAGAGTCGGCAGCCCCATTGTTTACCCCTTCCTGCGCTCTCTCTATGGATCCATTGGTGACGGTATAGTGCACGCGTATATACATGTATATATAGTGGATGAAATCTTGGTCCCCACAGCCTTCTTCATTCCTGCGGAGAGACGCAAGACTGTACGGTACCCGTTTATCTGGCCAGGCGGTATTCGAAGAGCTATATATACAACATAATGCACCAGACGCGTCCTGTGTAATCTGCCGCTCGGCTGCTTCTTTCGGTGTGCCGCACGGGTGTGTAGTTTTTTTTTCTTCGACGGAGTGGGACTGCGGTCGTCTCCGCCGAAGCATTTTCGGTCTAGACCTAAATAAAAAAAAAAATTCTATCGGTATAATCTATATCCTCACCCCGCGAGAGACATCTCGGCGGCGGTGAGGTTTTGTTTATTTACAAGATACACTAAGAGCTGCAGTTTTTCGGAATTGATTATTATTAGCTTCGCGCGTCTTATCGTTCCTTTTGAAGATAAGTTAATCGAATCGCGAAATTTATGTATATCCATATTATATTGTTTTCGCTTGAGACAGAGATCCAATCTAAAAGCCATTCTTTCTCTCCGGGCCATAAATTCCTAATTCTCTCTCTTTTCTTCTTCAAAGCTGCAACATTACAAGCTCACCGCTTGAAAAATCTCTCCCTAAACCTTTGAGACACACAATAGGACCTCGCGAGCCGCAACGCAGAGAGGACAATGCGAATCCATTATGCATATTCCGCATCATGAGCAATAAAATCCCTCCGCCAAATGAATCTATCCATCTCTTTTTCTTCCAAGGACTCCCCTGGACTACGTCTTTGGGCGATAGCACAATGGGTCATCCTCGACTCTTTCTTTACGCGCGCGCGCGCGCGACTGATCGGTGCCGATTACCGGATTGCGCGGACGGCCGGACCCACCGCGACGACGACGACGACGCGCCGAATGATGGATCGCGCCAGATACGCGCGAGCTTTTCAGCGCGGCTTCACAGAAAGGATAAGAGGATCGTCCGGGAGGGATTATTTATGCGCGTTGGGACGCCTCATCGCTGTTTTCGTTTTGACTCTCGTCCCCGGCTATATATGTATTATACGCGTCTCTTTCTTTTTGTCTCGGTATCCCTGGTGGTGTGTTGTTTGCGGCGAGGATTAGAGGCCGGGCGTTCGCGTTTGAATATGGTAAATTGAAAATCGCCTGGATTCGTGGAATCGCCTGATGGATGTTCTCTCTTCGTTGTTAAATATATACTAATACGTATACTTTCAAAGACGGCGATTTTTATACAAAGAAAAGCGCTTAAGATTTTTTTTCACCGCAGGCTGTATCGGAGGTATACGTTATTAACGGTTCCCTCGAATTCAATTACGCGAATTCTCTGCCATATATCGGAGAGTCCATCAAGCATTCCAATTACGCATACCCGACACACAAATATCACACAACAACTGCCCTCGTGATAGCACCCAATTGCAACGGAACGCATCCATCTCTCGAGAGAGTTCTCGCACACAGCTCATTACCGCCATGCCCAGAAAAGTGTATAGCCTACTGCGCTCGACAGCTGCGGCTGTGCACACGAGATGAGCTATAGAAGAGAGAAAGAAAAACGCCGCTGCAGCGTGGAAAATCCTCTATACGGTCCACACCTTCTCCCACGGAGAATATGCCTCAGAGCCATCTCGGGGTTAAAAAAAACGCGCGAGAGTGAGCCGCGCGAATGTGGGACACCGGCGTGGAAATTGATATGTGCGAATCGCGCCAGCAGGTCAGCGTTCACGTGTGTATATACACCAGACGCGCCGGTCATATACGCGGTAGCCCCTCGGGCGAGCTTGTCCGTTATGTGCGAGTGAGAGCGCGGGCATGTACCGCCGGCATATATACAGGTATATATAGTAAGGATGAGGTACTGCACACGTGCGCGCGACGTCCTCTCCATGGCCTGCGCCCTATGCACATATATGCATGAGCGCGCGAGTTATGGCTATATGGCTGCGAGCGATAATCGCGCACCGATGCCCTTTCGCGACCGCTGAGAGCTCTGAGCTTTTAATTGAATTTTAAGGCGGCATTTTTACGTCGAATGGTTATATAGCGAGCGCCTGGACACAATGGGCCTCTGTATATATACACTGAGATTGGCGCTGCGCACGTGCGCGGAGTGTCATTCTTTTCGTCCAATGGTTATTTCAGCTGCGGATTGTTGTTGTATCAGCACAGTGTGTATATAGACGAAAGTTGATTGGAAACGTGCGCTGGTTTATTCGCGACATTCATCGTTATAATAAGCATCGGCGCAGGATAATAATAAACGAAATCCAAAAATACGATCATTATAGTTGCGTAATATAACGAATACTGCTATGTAAGCGAGAGGAACCGTTATAGACTGTACCGAGATGTAAAAAAGATATATATCGCACAGATTTACAGCAGAATCCTTAGGCGCGAAATTTATACCCGAAGAGCATTATACGGAAACATCATAGCCTATACGAAAATGCTCTGCGCTCGCGAGAGTGTGTCTATATAGCTCTCGATATAAAACGTTAATTACCCATAGCTTATACTCCCTCGAAACCAGAAGAAGAAGAAGAAGAAGAAGAATCCCTAACCGCCACGTAATTACCACAACTAAGCATCAGCTTCGCACGCCGGACCTCTCCGTGCATTTACGACGTATAGTTGCATATAAAACTGTATGTATATTACATGGCCATCCGTCGCGTATAAAACGGCGTCGTTTCACAGCAAAAGTCATCGAAATTTACACCCGAGTCGCCGGCGATTATTCCCACGACTCTCCCGTGTGATATCGGCTTCAGTAGGGTAATACCATAACTGCTGTGGCAGCGGCGGCGGCGGCGGCGAGGGGGTCGAAGCTACATCGCGGCCATTAAACGCCGCCCGGTGTATGTAACGGTACAGAGGCCGCGGCTCTTTGCGCTTTTTCTTTGTCGCCTCCGCGCGCGGCGGCTCTTCTTATCTGCCGAAGCGCGCGCGCGAGAATGAGACGCGCCCATTAAGAATCCGAATAAATCGCCTAATCGCGCTGGGCATTACTTATCCTCGCGCGCCAGAGAAGCTTTTTTTCGCCACTCCTTGATGACCGCCGCTGCCGAGGTACAGGACGACGCTATATATTTCAGCGCTGCTTAGTTTACGACGAGAGGATCGCGGGGGAGATTTATTTTCCGACGCACCGCCGCGCGCTCAGATCTTTTGAGATTCTTCGCGACGCCAAGCGAGAGCTTGAGGACTTCCTAATGAGTGATTTGGATGCTTCTTCGTCCATTATACTTTTGAATTACTCTGTATAGCGATGTGCGTTACTTGTATTGATTGAAGATGATGTAGTACATCTTTCTTTCTCATCTCTCGGAAGAAACGAAACCGTGTAATCCTAGAGACTGCATCTGCTCCAGAAAGAAAAAACGTGAGCACAAACAGAGAGATCCGTCGAATTTATTACTCGAGGGAGAGAGAGGCGGCGAAGAGAAAAATTCTGCTAAAGCTAGAGGCTACATCAGCTGATGTAGAGCAATGTAGGTTAATGCCCATCGCGCGCTCGGCGTCGTCCAAATAAGTCCGGCAATCAACATTCCAGATAGCATCGCTCTCTCGACAAAGCCTAGACCTCCTCTCGCGGAAAAATCAGAGAAAAAGCGCGCGCGCGCGAGTCGAAACGTGCAACACCGAAACAATCAGCCAAAGTCACGTATAGGAGTCGAGAGTCTCTTTCTCTCTCTCTCTCTCGCTCTTTATAGCCGCCGTCCGTGAAATCTCTCGACCTCGACGCCACGTCGCGATGATCGCGAGGCGCGATCTCCACTCATCGCGGCCAGATCGCTCTCTCGCGCGCGCGACTGACAACTGCTCACGTACACATGCAACTCCTCTCTCCGACAAATTCCGAGCTACCCGTTATGCAGCATCGGTTGCAGAAGCATCAGCAGCAGCCTCTCCTAGTCTCCTCGTCGTCGCCACCAGCACAGATGCAGGTCTTGGCGTATGGAGGCTCGTGTCTAGCTGCTGCTGCTGCAGAGCAATAATGGCCAGAGAGAAAGAAGGTATAAGGATTGACCCTTGCGGTACTCCCACTGCCAGAAGAAGAAGAAGAAGAAGAAGAAGAGAAGGAGGAAGCGAGAGGGACAGAGGACTCACGAAGCACACACGCCTATGAAAAAGAGAGAGGAGCCAAGTGCACCGCTGGGGTCATATTCTCATCGGCGGCGATGAGCTCTACTAGAGAGAGAGAGAGGGACTCGAGAAACAATTCCCATAAGGCAGCGTCGTTCGCTTGCCCATCCCCTCGGGCGACCAATTTATACGAGCGCGTACAGTGTGTCCGTCTGCGAGATCGCGAACGTCGCGCGACGATATATGCTATATGTATACGCTTTCGGCGAGCAGGATTATTATCGCGCGTGAGCTCCTGCCGACGAAGAGGAAGGAATATTGGAGGAAGAGGTGGATCCTCGCGAACGCAAGGTGATTTACGCGAAGGATCTTACATTGAGAGGGGGGACTTTATTGAATGCCGACGATCGAGGAGGATATACCGACGAGAGAAAGGCTAATTGAAATCACCGCTGTGTCTAGTTTCAATTTCGATGCTTATTATTATAAAGCTCTTTTATTGGGTATTTTATTAATGGTATGTATACTGGATATAATGGATGCTACTTTTTAGTACTAGTGCAGGTAGTCCCAACAGACTACGCGTACATTGGAAATTGAATAACAGAGTGACGTGTCACGCACAGGTGGGTATATACCGAGGTGTAATCCGACTAAAAGCTTCTGGGTATGTATAATCATGCCAAGTATGCGAGTAACAGAAAAAAAGCTTTTGACACTCGCAATTCTTTCAACCTCTCTAATAAGGATAATATACGCTCTTGGGATATACACTCGCAAATTAAGCATAGATAATATAGATGAGACGAAAGCGATTCCAGGAAAAAATATTCGAATACTCTGCATTACCAGATTCCTTCATCAAAGTAGGAAATTTCAAAAGCCCGCACCAACGAAATGCCTCTACAAAATACAAGCTCAGCGATTCCAGAAATCCGACGCTCTCGATCGAGCCATTGCTCACTACTACGTCGGAATTAATCATAGTCCTATGGCATCGCGTCGATTATCCTCCCAAACTCCAACCGTGTCATCTCTCTCTTTCTCTCGAGTGTTCCCCCTTTTCTCGCTATAACCAAACTATCGATTTCAGCCATAAACTACACGCTAAACTATAGCTTCTCTCGACGATCGCGTCGAACCATTAAACTCTCATCCTCGCACAGCTTATACTAGCCGCTCTTATACACGTGCGGCCGCGAGAAATTGGGTCGAACTCTCTCGCGCGATTACATCGCGGAGATTCCCGGCGAATAATACATTACACTATAATTGTCGCGGCCGAGCATCAATTCGCGCTATAAGCTGCTCGAGCTTCTTCCGCCTAAAAACTGAACTATATAAAAGAGGTCGCGGAGGATGGCGTGTGTTTTATATAGGTATATATATATGGAAGGGTGCGCGCAGTTGAGAACGTAACCCGAATCTCGGGGAAAAATGGAAAATGACGATCGGCACAGGCTGTATACCGTAAGAATCACAGCGGCCTTTGTCCTGTAATACCGTAAGTCGAGACCTATACATATTATAGCGAGAACGTGATTTCGCTATAGGGTTAAACTTGAATCTTCGCGCGGTTTCTTCTTTTCATTCGATTTTCAATTCGAATGCGGAAAATCGCCGATTCATAGAGGGTCTTTAACACGAAGTATGTGCTTTAGTTTTAAAACGTCGAAGCATTTCATCCCCGGCCGTTTTTTCGTTATTGGACAACGTTTGCACAATTCAATTGTAAAATAAACTATGCCAATCGAAAGGGAGCACGAAA